>VUJU01001687.1:8696-46839 GCA_009835225.1 Aphis craccivora
ATTGTATAAAAGAACTCTTAATTATTTTAATTTACTAGCTGTTAGATTTTAGTATTAAAATATTGTCAAGATTAAATGTCTTCGAAATGTGAAAGAATCACTATACCCCTCAAAGGGTGATATAAATTATATGGCTGAGGTCGCCGAATATGGCTAAATGGTATTTAAAAATATTAAAATTATTATTACAAAGGTTATTTATAAAATTTTTACATAAGTTAAGTACTTAATTTTTGTATAGTATGTGGACGAATATTGTTTCATTTTAAATATTTTTTATTTTTGTCAAGGCATTATTTATTAAATATTAACAAAATATTAACGAATATAGTGGCGTATTTACTATTTACGGGGGGGGGGGTCTAGTGTTCAAACCTCCTCTAATAACAAAAAAAAAGTTACTTAATGTTAAATAAATATTTTATTATGGGTTTTCTAATAATTTAATGATGTAGATAGACTATCTATATAATTATCTAAAACAGTTGGGTTATTTTGGTTTAGAGTATCACTGCACTATCTTATTAGTTATTAGTAATTTGTGCTACCCTAAAATTTAATTTAACCCGATAAAAATTTATATAAATTAAAACAATAGAACAGGGACAATTATGTTCCCACAGGTACCTTATTTTGGTATAAAACATTTTTAGAACTCAACCTTTCGCTAATTTAAAGGACTAGTTAGGTATGTTTATGACAATGGTACATCATTGAATTAAAGTCTGATCAATAAAAAACACTGATCCACTTGACAGCAAAACGGTATTAATTTGTCTACCTTTTTTTTTTTAAAGTATTTGATTCAAATGGGCCAGTTTTTCTTATGTAGAACAAATGTCCTTTTTACTTTAAAACATAAGGCAGTAAATAATCGATTATAGGATATTTTTTATATAATTTCTGAGTTATGCAGAATTTAGGTAAAAATTAATCATAAATACCTAATGTAATGCCTGTAACATTGGCAATAGTGGATTCATCAATTGTTAATATGCTATTCCTGTTGTAGCATAATTCTATTACAACAACGTCTGGTTTGACTGCATTTATTACCTATTATATAAAAAAAAAACACAATTTAAAAAAAATATTATATACTTTGTATTTTCTATAATAATATACTTGAGCGACATCTTCTTGGCTTTCTTTGCTAAAATGAGCAGTACCAACAAGATAAACTACAGAACCATTTGATGACTTTAGTACTGAAACAGTATCTGGAAAAGTAACTTGATCTACCATTTCAAACGTTTTTACTAACTCAATTAAAAATTAAAGTAATTATAATCAAACCTAATTATATTATTTGAAATGAAATAGCAAAAAAAAATATATTGCAATAGTAATCAACAGTTAAAGTTTTTCCAGCATAAACAACAAAACAACAATATAATTTACTATAATTTATGACAATTATATTGGTGTTATCTCCTTATAACGAGTTTACTGTTTAGACGTTCAGATATTTTAGTAGTTTAGCCTGCCAAGTAAGTTATTACAATAGTACAATATTACTTAGCTGCACTGCAGTAGTTAGTACAATAGATTAAACATGTTTAATTTACGTTAGTTCATTAGTATGAGTTGTAGTATGACTAGTATGAGTATTGAGAACGTTATGCAAATTGAGAGATTGTTTTTATTTTAAATATTAAATTTTTTATAATGTCTTATCAGATATCAAACGACACGTAATCAATGTCTACCAAAGAACTTCTAAGTAAAATCTCGTTTCTGTTGGTGGCGGGAATTATGAATATTGAAAATTCCAGATTGTAAGTGCCACTTACTAAGTGGCAATAATGGTTAACATTTGAATATATTATCAACTATTACTTATAATTTATAACATTTGTCACGGTCGAGGGTGATTATTATTGTTAGTATCTAATGTTATGTTAGATAATGGTACAATTTTTATCAAGTGCAATGCACAAATGATATATATATATATTTGATAATACCACAGAATAGAATAATATAAAACAAAAATCAATAAAAAATCATGGAAACAGTTGACATGATCAGTGTATGGAGAATATAAAAGTTATGTACTAGGTAGTGATTTTTAAATACTAAGTTTTAATGCTGGAACATTTACATTATTATCTTTAATGTGATATAACAAAATATAGATTAGTTATAACTTATATTTATCTTGAATAATATAAAAATAGAATATAATTGTTTTTTGTTACTATCAAATACTATAAATAACCTTTAGTATTCAATATTATACAATATGCATAGCAAATTCTTTACACTTTGTTGTAGGTAGATGCACAACTATCATGTATCATGAAGAAGGAAACATGGACAATGGACATGGTGGGCATAGTGTTTGAAGTTCATTTCTTCATTCTCGAATAAATAGAACATTAAAACATTAATACATGATAGTATAGATGAATTATGTGCAGTATATATATATATTTTTTATTATTATTCGTCAAAAACAGAAAATTAGATAAGTATATTTGAATACAAAAATGTTGAGTAAATATTTGTAAAAAAACTTAAGTTACAAATTATTTCATAAATTTATCAGCACATTTTTTTAATATTTTACATGACTCTTTAGCATGCATGAATAATGATGTAGTTTCTTCTATATCTTTTCTTAATATTGAACCATGACCATTCATCTTGGCATTTTGTGATGATGGAGTCAACAATTGAATGGCATATCTGATAAAAATTAAAAACCAATTTAATTTATAATAATTTATAATATTTCACAGATAAGACAAAAATGTTTCAAATTTTTTATTTAAAAGTTATTTTTAAACTTTTAGAAAATTAAAATGAATACTAAATTTCTTTTTATACAAATTAAAATCTACTTTGTATAATATATAAATAAATCAAAAATATATTAGACTTGATCTCTTGTCCCCCTGATATTTTACAACCATGATTGAGAAAATAATATTTTAGACTAGTAGTAAGCTCATGCATATTAAGTAAACAAATTTATATTTAACATGTGATAATTCCATTGGACATGAAAGCTAGGAAATTTAATTTTATAATTTTATACAACTATTGACTAGTCTGAAACACAAAAAGAGACTTGTACCTCATTATTTCACTAGAATTCTCAGCACCTATTTTCTGTAATATTGGTGAGCCCCAAAATAAAATATAGATAGAACTAGACTTTAATTGTAGACTACACTAAGGGTTTTTGACTAAACAATTGTTTAATTCTTCTTAAGTTGAAAAAATACTATACATGATGAAAAGAAAAAAATCTCATCATGATACTGTCTCATATTTTTTTTTATATCATAGGAAAACAATCCACAAGACATTAACAGAACAAAAATATAACTATTTTCCATAACTATATAGTCTGAATACTCTTTATCTCTATTCTCAATAAATTAAAATCTTAAAATTTAAAGCTGCTTGTTAGCACTATAGACCTTGACAATCTCAATGTAGACCAAATGGTATCAATTAACATTGTTCACATATGCTGAATGATACAAACTGATGTCACCTATAATGTTATTAAAAGCATTACAGATTAGTCAATATTATAATTAAAATATTAGTTTTTAGAAACTGTCTTCAACTATTTCACATGATGCGCGTACAAGTCATACATTAATATTTTAATTTTTAAAGGAATTTTAGCAACACACAAATGTCCTAACCTCATCATAATTATTAAGATAAATAAAATCTAGCTGTATCTCACCTAATATAAAATTACTCAATTTCTGATGTGATAATGTTTTATAAAACAATGAACGTCGGCTACATGCACATTCCACACATTCGGACATACAAAAAAATATTTTCGAATAGTGAGCGACTGTTTATATGGTTTCCATAATAATCACAACATAATAATTATCACGTAAAATTACCGTCTGGAAACCAACTTTCCAGACAACCCAATTTTGTTTTTAATGTCACAACAAATATACTTAAATATGATACATAACTAACATGATAACAATTATTATACTAAGGTATGTACAAATACATGTCAATAAAAGGTAGATGGAAGATAAGGGTAATTGGTAATCTTTAATAAATGAAAACCCTAAATTGTGAATATAAACATGGCCAAAAAAAAATTACCTTAAAGTAGTAGAAGTTCCAACTTCAGCAAGATAATGTAGTGCATCAGGTTCAATTGAGTGGCCTTCAGTTTGAGCTCTAAGTTTAAGTATACTTTCCATCTCTTCTCGATTATATGGAAGAGTTCTAATTATTAATAATCTATCAAGTAAATCCATAGGAATTCCATGAGGAGCAATAATATCATCTGTTCCCCTGTAAAAAAAAAATATATATAAATAATATAAAAATAAAAATAATTAATAGGTAAATAAAAATCATACCTGACAGTACAGTGACCTCTATTGGTAGCAAAAATAACAATAGGAGCAATGGTACTTTCTAGCGCTTTATGCAAGTATGTGAATGTTTCCAAATCAAGCATGTGAACTTCATCTATAAATAATACTCCTGGGACCAATTCAGCAATACCTTGATCAATATACTTATTGACCACTTTATTAATTTCCTTTCTTAGTTTATCTAAAACAAAAGAAATTCTCAATTTATATACTAGTTACACTTTTAATACAACAATACCCGTAATTTCTGTCTTTTTAGATTTCATTAATTGACCCATCATCGAAAGTATATCTTGACCACCTTTTGGTTGAGCATTAGCAACATCTAAATCATGTAATGTCACATCTTGAATAACTTCTTTTTTTTTATGAACTTCACCTTTTGGTAAAGGTACATATTCTTCTGCCTGGATAAAATCATGAAGTAAAAATTATCATAATAGATCATGGAAGTTAAAATGTTAATACACAAAATAAAATATAAAAATATTTTATTGCTAATTTTTTTTTAGATGTAAATAAATAAATACCATTACTAAAAAGTCCATTTATACTACAATACAATTGGACACTTAAATGTTAAATTTATACTTAAACAATTCAGACATTTTTAAGTCTTAGTTGATTGAGAAATTGAGTTTTATGTTAAACAAATTATTTTACTTTTAACTTCTTCATATTATTATTTAATAAATTACCTCTAAATCATATTCTGTAGCGTAACTATCACTCCTTCCTTGACGTTTAACTGCTCCACTATTAGCTTCGATATAAATAACATCACCAGTTTCAACCTTTTCTTTTTGCAAGGATTCATAAATTGTTGGATCTAGTTTCAACTGTTTTGTACCTTTGGCTGTCTTTAATCCAACAATAACATGTGATACAGTTTTAGAGTAACCTGCAGGTAAATAATTCAAGTCACATTTTTGGTACTGTACGCACGACTAGGTTAGATAAACTTAAGATTAATAAATATACTTGCAACAACAATTAAATATATAAAAATACAAATAGAAATGAAACAAGGTAAAATAGTTAATGTACTAGGAATTCAACATTCTATGAAGAAACTTTGATCAACGCTAGTTTTAATTAAGGTACGCGTAATAATATCATCATGAACATGTACATATAAATTAACTGTTGAATTTCAAAGAAATAAAGTAAATAACCTTAACAAATAATAAATGTATTATAAATTGGCAAATTGCATAGGTACAATAATAAAATAAAATTTGACAATATCATAATATTTGACGATTGAATTCCCCTACTAAGCCACCTGTTTTGAAGATATTTTAGCCTCTCTCTTAGACGCAATAACAGTTTGCTTATGAAACATAATTCTTAATATAATTTTTTTTTTTTTTGGTAATGTGAGGTTAAATTTAATTTGTGTTTTATAACACCATAAATGACTGAACATTGTTTGGGGTGAGTTGGTCATATATTTTGGTATTTGATTAATGATAACTACTTATAATATTATGTTAAACCATAAATAATGCTAAATTGTTGACTTTTTGTGGTCAGTGGTGGCTCATGGGGTTCATTGGAGGTAGGGCACTGATATTTCCCTTTTTTTCCACTATCAATCACAACTTTGAACTTATTACTAATTACTGTTGATTTTTTAAATTGAATAAAATTGTTTTTTACAAAAAATGAATAATTAATCTCATGTTCCTCCAATCAACGATAAAATAATAAGTGTTTGTTCTGTGCAATGGAAAACAGTCAATATCTCGTAAATCTTAATAAAAATAAAATCCGGGCACAATAATATTATACTTGGCAACGCCATATTAATTTATGTCTAAAAATGGGGGAAATCTAATACTGTTAATTGAGCCATCAGGGCACAAAGAATTTGAGCTTGCAGCCCAATTTTTTTATGATATAGTATGTACATATTGTACATATGTAAGAGCGTCTGTATTTGATAACAATTTTATTGCTATATTTTCAAATATTACACCAACTATATTTTAATGGAAGAAATTCCTATTTAAGTGTAATTTAATATAAATTCTTTTTCTTTCATTCAATTGTATAGGTGTGGCACATGCAAGCGGGCCCATAGCACGAGCCACCCCAGGTCGTGGTATAATCATATAGTTAAAAAATAATAATAATTTATAGTTTTAACTATAGGTATATCATATGTATATAGTGAATTTGTGATTTTATATAAAAGAAAAATGTGTCGTAAAGAGGCCCTTAGCCATAATCATAGATGAAAGCCCACCCCACAAAGAAAATCATTTTTTTCCTTCAGGCCTTGCTGTAAATGATGAATTTGAAAAACATATTTATTTTACCTCCTGCAGTAGAATCAGTTTCAACTGGTGTCATCTCAGTTACTTCTCCTTCATACACTTCTTTTGTTTCTTTAATACGCAGACCAATAGCACGACGGAAGTTTTCCATCAATACTTCTGTCTTTTTAATCTCAGAACTATATACTTCAGATCCCACCATAGGACAAAATGGAACCTAATAATCAATTTATAAATATTTTCAAAATAAGAGTTCATAATGTTATTTTTGTTGTTAAGATAATTTTTTTTTCAATACATATGACGTATTTAAGGATTTATTTATTTAATAAAAATAAATAAAACTTACTTTATTTCCAAGTTCATGAGCAATTGCAAGAGCAATTGCAGTTTTGCCTGTACCCGGAGGTCCAGCAACTAAAACAGCACGGCCAGACATTTTTCTTGTCCTTATCATATCCACAACAATACCTGCAGCCTAAATGTTAAAACGTTATTAAACTGCTATTTATTTAAAGTTTGAATTAAAAATATATAAATTATATTAGTTTTATAACAGATACACTAATTAATCAATACAATCATTTATCTTAGCAAAGTGATTGAAATACACAAGATTAAAAAAGTTAAAATCTATAAACCATGTCTACATTCATCAACTAACACATAAAAGATTTAAAACAAATTAAAATAAACCATAGCAATTTACTTGTCTTGCATCTTCTTGTCCGACTAGGCCAGAAGCCATTTGAATAGCTTCGCCACATTCATCAAGCCCCAATCCTTTTACATGGCTGTGGCTTGATATACGTTGGGTTTTTACAGTACTTTTTACTTCTTCGATTTTCATGGTCAAAAATGTTTAAACTCAATACTAAAAATATCAAAATGTATAAAAAGAGTTAAAAAAAAATCGAAGAGTCGTTATATCATAATATATGTTGTAGCTGTGAAATAGTACTATTAAATTAGCGACAAAGAAAATTAGAAAAAGAATCGACGGTCTCGTCAGTCGTCGGTGCGTCGGGTCGGTCTTTTAGATTTCGTAATATTCGTCGCGTGCTGTAGTGCTATCGAAAAAGCGCGTATCGTTAAGTTTATCAGTAATACCATGGAAACCGGCGTTTTACATGGCGTACAAAACTACAGCATCGTTGTTCGATTGTATTCTTCTCCATGAGCCTCATATGTTTTCTTTTCATTATTCCAATTTCCAAATATTTTATTCCAAGATCTAGTATCTTTATACATGTCATTATCATTATCATTATGAATTACGATTATTTTCTAGTTCGTCTTATGTCTAAAATTCGCAAAATATTTTCGCCGACTCTGTGTGTTTAATCAATAGTTTTTGTCAAATTATTTTTGCACCTTCCGGATTTATAGGTTCAGCAAAATGTCAGACAGCGAAGAAAATGCAAAGACAATCACAGTGACTGTAAAAACGCCCAAAGAAAAGCAAACAGTCGAAGTGCAAGAAAACGCTACCATTAGTGAAGTATGTATATTGATATAATATACACGTATGTATTGTAGTGATTAGAGTTAGTAAATGATGTAAGTGCTTATAAATTTTCGAAAATATTTTTAAAATTTTTATAAGTATGATAAATAATGTTTATTCATAATTTATTTCTGATGTTGCAAATAAAATAATTATTATTCATTTACATTTTTAAGGTTATGTAATTATTTCAGCTGACTCATTTTACAATCTTTAATTATTAAATTGTTTATTATTTAAACTATTAAACTTTAGGTTAAGTAGTACACTATAATACCTAAATAGTAAACAATTATTATTAATGATAATCAAAACCATTATGATAAATAATAATTAACATATTGTACCAAGCTACTTGCAAGAAGTATATTAATGCATTGATTTTTTTTCAAAATAAAAGAATCTGATATTAATTGATGGTTTTAATTACATAACCAATCTAACATTTATTGATATTTAAACAAATTTTATTAAAACCTAGATACCTATTTGTGCATAGGTTGGTATTTATTGAAAAAAAAATGACATAAATAATACAGACATTGATGAATAGTATATTATGAAATATAAAATATGATTTATAATTAAGGTTCCAAGTAATAGTAAATACTAAATAGTATATACTATATTTTGATATATATTTAATATTACTATTAAACTATTTAAAACAAACATGGTTAATACAGTAAATAAAACTGATTTAAACAAAATAAAAATATTAAAATGTACTTTTATATTTCAATAATTGTTTATATAATATGAAAGCATATTATTATTAACCTAGAGATACTTGAGCCAAAAAGAAAATATTAAGATTTATACCCATCTTCATTAATTTGCATGATGAATTTCAAAAGTTATCTATTTCAAGTTTTTTTTATTAATTTCTTGAACTTTTTTACCAATCATTTTTAAATTCCTTAAAATTAATTATAATTGATTAACTTTTAGTTAATAATAAATTAGTAACTGCCCAATTAGTTTTTGAATAATGTTTGTGACTGATTTTTACTATTAACTGTTTATAGTATTCTTTAACCATACCTTGGATTAACTCTTTATATTTATTATAATAATAAATAATACCTATTATTAATGAACTAAACAAACTAAATTTCGTTCAAATTTTATTTTCTGAGATTTATGTAAAAGTACTCTAGTTCCCTTCTATTTAAAAAAAAAAAAACAGACATACTAATTAGATATTATAATTTCTAAAAACTATTATACCTAATTTATGTTAGGTGCCTACTATTAGTTTTAAATTTAAAACTTTTTAAATGATAATATTATAAATACCCATATCAAAATATACTGTTTTGTCAAATAAAATTAATAAAATGTAAAATGTTTATTTTTTTTTTTTGTAATTTATAATTAGTAACAAGATATAAAGGTTTAATCTAATGTAATCTATTTCAATATTTCGATATGTATATTAATTATTTTAATTCGCTTGGGATAATTAACATAAAATGTAAGAATTTTTTTTTATAAACTACAAAACATTTATTACATGTTATTAATATTTATAGTTCAAAGAAGTGGTTGCTAAACAGTTTAATGCACAACCATCACAATTATGTTTGATATTTGCTGGTAAAATCATGAAAGATCAAGATACATTAGCAACTCATAATATTAAAGATGGACTAACAGTACATTTGGTTATCAAGACTAATGCTCCTCAAAACAATACAACTGCTTCAACTACAAATACAGGATCGACTCAGCCTCCAAGACCTCCTGGTAATTAAAATGAATTTCATGAATATTTTTTTTAAATCTTGTTAGACTTAATTTTATTTATGTTTTTCAGCTGATATTAATGCTTCTCCGTTTAATTTGGGTATGCTGGGTGGCTTACCTGGTATGGAATCTATGGGATTCACTTCAGCTAATTTCATGGAGTTGCAACAGCGTATGCAGCGTGAATTGCTTGATAATCCTGATATGTTAAGAAATTTGGTTGATAGTCCAATGGTTCAACAAATGATGAGTGATCCTGCTCATATGAGACAGTTGATTTTGGCTAATCCACAAATGCAACAATTAGTTGAGGTAGGTACCTAATTCTTAATAATTTTTTGTTATTTAATTTTTCTATTTAATTTTCTATTTTTGATAGAGACATCCAGAAATTAATCACATGTTAAACAATCCTGAAATGTTACGGCAAACAATGGAGATGGCTCGGAATCCCTCAATGTTACAAGAATTAATGCGTACACAAGATAGAGCTTTATCAAATTTGGAATCAATACCTGGTGGATTTAGTGCTTTACAAAGAATGTATAGGGACGTTCAAGAACCATTTATGAATGCAGCTACTGAAGAATTTAGCCGAAACACATTTGCAGCTCCGAGTGAAAGTGGTGGCGGTAATAATAAATACTTAATTTAATATTTATTTTTATTATTAGCTTATATATTTTGATATAATACTAAAAATATAAGAAATGGTTTTAGGTAAATGATAATTAGTAAAACATTAAAAAAAAACAAAGAAAATTATGTTTGGTAGGTTAGGTTAATTATTGCAACTTTATTATATATATATACTATTAACTTCCTTGACTTATATTTGATTATAGCTTAAATTCTGTAATCTATAAGACTTTTACTTGTAGTCTAAAGATTAAAATTTTATAAAATGTTTTATTTCAGAACAAAATCCTCAACAAGGACAGGAAAATCGTGATCCTTTGCCAAATCCTTGGGGTGGTTCTACCGGAACTAACCAATCTGATTCTTCTAATGGAAGAGCAGCACCGACATCAGGTAATCTACCAACTGGAGGAACTGGAGGTACTTTGTTTAATGGAGATACAATGAACTCTATGATGCAACAAATGATTGAAAATCCACAAGTTATGCAAAGCATTATGAATACTCCGTATTTCCAATCAACTCTGCAAGCAATGACTAGCAATCCCAATATGGCAAACAACTTGTTAAGTAACAATCCATTGCTTGCTAATAATCCAGAACTTCAGGTAACAAAACAATTTTAGTAGTTTTTATTAAAAAACAGTTTATTGTTTAATAAAAAAAAAATATCCTTTTTAGTCTCAGTTCCGTAGTATGATGCCAGCTTTCTTGCAACAGATGTCAAACCCTGCAGTTCAAGATATGTCCACTAATCCCAATGTGTTATCTGCTCTTGATCAAATACAAAGAGGCCTTGAAGCTTTGCGTACTAACATGCCAAATATTGGTGGATCATTGGGTGGCCAGTCTTTTTTTCCAACACCAAATACCAATACAACTACTAATGCTGATTCAACTGTATCTAGTGATATGCCATCAACTGAAGGTCAAGATAATAATTTTGCTGAACTCATGAGAAGAATGGTAAGTTAGTTGGATTTAAAATAATATGTTTCTATATTTACTATATAATTAGGGACTAGCAATAATTTTGTTGATGATACAAATTACCCTTAATAATAGCAAGTAAATATTGTGAGGGAGAGCTTTTTTGAAGTTTATTGCAACTAAACTTGTAATTAATTTGAAACTATTGCATTTGAATAAAATTTGTATGAATATGTTATATCAGTATGGCTTTATATATATATTTTAAAACTTAAATCTCATTTTTATTAGTATAAATACTTCAATAAAATGGTTTTTTTTCTAGCTCATATTTTGTTATTTAATTTTTCGACTTGCGTTATAATTATTATTTTAAATTGAATTATGTTATTTGTTTGCTTAGTTATTAGTGTTTTATTTATTATTAAAAAATAAATAAATCCATGACTTTATTTATATTTTTAGTTATCACAAGTGCCAAATAACAGTAATCCAGTAGCAAATGCTCAGCCGCCAGAAGAAAGATACAGTTCGCAATTAGAACAATTGTCTGCAATGGGGTTTGTTAACCGAGAAGCTAATTTACAAGCATTAATTGCAACATTTGGAGATATAAATGCCGCTGTTGAACGGCTACTTACTAGTGGGCAATTGTCTACTTAACATTCCAAAGTAATAAATAAATATAATACATATTTTAATTTTTGTAAATCCAAAAAAAAAAAAATAGTTTTTGGTTCAGTCCTACGAATTTATGCATTTCAATTCTTAAGTTTTGGTGCCACAATAACCAAATTTGTAGACATTATTTCTTTAAAAACACATAATTTGTTATACTTGAATAAATAAATAAATATTTAGCCTCTAAATCCTTATGTATGTTTTTACTAAATTAATGAAAATCAATTTACTTGTTATGAATGGTATTATACAATATTTAGAAATTAAATGTTTTATTATTCATTCTGAAACTATTTCACTATAATTTATGGAAGAAAATAGTAGTGCTACTTTGTGTTTGCTTTAATGTCTTTAAATAGAATCCATTGTTTGGTGTGAATTTTTAGTTTTAAAATTTAATAAATTATTATTATTATATAATTTTGGTTATGTAAAAATAAATGTAATGTATGTACTAATTATCCAATTGGTTATAAAACAAATGGTACGGTTGATTAAATTTGAGATTTTTTTTTTTATTATGTAAAACTATTTAATCCGATAATCTTATAACACTCAGGTGATTATTAAATAATATTTATTAGCAAAAATATAAAATATTATTAAAATGTTTAAAAACTTCAGAGCTTTTCAGGTAATGATTTTAATATTTAGTCACTTTAAAGGTTTTTTCGTATTAATTTAAGAAATTGTGTTAACTTTTTTATGTTTAAACAAATGTATTATTTGTTTTGAATAAATCATAATATAAAATGGTAAAGTGTATTAATTGTATTAAGTGATTCTACTTTAGTCAGTAGCTTTTTGTAATATTAAGTTTCACCATGATTTGTTTTGATTTTCATACATTTAATATGGTTGAAAATTTACTCTAAAACTTCTTACAACACCTAGATAAAAAAAATGTGATACTGATCACTGTACACTAATGAAGTTAATTTAAAATTTTTCAAGAAAAACAACCTCGTTATCAAATTTACATTGGCGATACTCATGTTCAAAGAAAACATTTGCATATTTTTATCACTTTTTCATAACATTTGTGACTAAATATACACAGATGTATTTTATTTACACTATAATCAAGATATTTGCTTGGAATCTTTTATTTTCATATGTAAAGTCATTATATTTCATTGGCTTGCATAAATGTAAGAGAAACGAAGTATAAGTAAAATCCAACTCAAACATCCATTCTCTGTACATATATATTTTGTTAAGTTAATAAATTTAATAGTAAATAGTTGCAATGGTGTATGTAGAATTTAATGTTTTTGGGGCGGGAGGTTAAAAAATGTATTTAATACTCCTTAAATTCCAATTAGTTATACACTCAAAATCAATGTCAATACCAATGATATTAATACATTTGGTGGAGGGGTGTGAACCCCTACCCTCTCCTTATATACGCCCTTGAATAGTTGTAACTATGACTGCCAAAAATATTACAACTGCCAATTATAGTTTGACTTTGATGAATTGTTTTCAAACTAGCAGTTATAATTTTTTTGTTAATCAAAATTTGATTTTATACTCTATGCAAAGTCAAATACAATAAACTCTTAATTATCTGCTGTCCTCCATAAAATCGAGTTGTTTTTAAGAAATACAAATTTTGAACATGCACAATAAGAAAACTACTTACATATTAAAATATATAAAAAGTAATAAGTATATATAGGTAAATGATAATGTAATATTAATAAAAAAATAATAATTTTTGTCCTATTTCGGATTAAACCACTATTGCTGTAACAGTACCACTCAATTCCGCTGATAATCAAAGTTTACTGTACCATTTCCTACTCATTCAAAATTGATTTTATTGGTATAAAATTTTATCATTTATTACTATTCATTAATCATTTCCAATTTTGTTGATCAGTTATGTATTATTATGTAAGAAAAAAAAGGTTAGTAACACTAGTAAGTAGTTACTCAAGTATTATATAAAAAAAAATGTCTAAGTCCAATATAATAATCCAACTATTAAGTTAATTTCATCAGATACCATGAATATTAAATGCACAACTAAATAAGTATTGTATTACAACTGTGATTGCTTATGAATACAATATTGTATATTGATGGAGACATTATGATTATATAATTAATTTTAGCAAGATAATGCATGAATAAAAAAAAATAATTATTCACTTATATTATAAAATTGCCGACGCCCGACAACAAATATTGATTAACATGAAATAAACAAGCGTCTTTTTACTTATTGTTTTTAATCAAATAATCGATTGGAGATTAGAGGAATTTGGCTATAATATAATTAATAAATAATAAGTAATGACTATTCAAAATTTATCACATAATAGTACCTATTATACCATGTACCATATTGTTCTAGTTGTTCTACGATTAATCCAAATATTATAGATTATGTTTTTTCTATTTTAGACTGTAAGTTGTTGGTAGGTACTAAAATTATGTTGAACGTAAAATATTAAAAAGTAAATAGTCATAGTAAACGTACTAAATACAAATGATTATTTGACTTGGATCGGAGGGCGAAGTCGCACTCTTATAATAACGTATTTTGCTGTAAAGTAGGCATATTATGAAATACGATGCATTAATAGTTATATTATTCTACTAATGTTTAATTGATCTGAAATGTCGAACTGTGTTTAAAATTTATTTTAAATTCTGAGCAGAGCGATAAATATATTGATTATACAATAGTAATGAGTTTTTCTATGGAAATTTGTTGGAGCAATAAAAATACTTCGATTTTCTACTAAGGAAGTGGTTTATGGTAGCAAATTATTTTTTTCTTAAAAATGCATAAAAGACTTTCTTTTTATATCAAACATTTAAAGATTTCATACAAGATGTAGGTACTTGACCTAACCTTGACGAACTTTGTCAAATTTCTAGATTCAAATTCATTTAAAAAAAATTGCGTTTGTATTTTAAATATTCATATAGGTACCTATAGTCGGTATAGATAGGTACAAATAATACAATTAAATTTTCAAGAATTTTAAACCAACGAATAATTTTTTATTGACATATTAGATTAAAAAAAAATAAAATATAGGTATCATGTTTATAAATACCTACTTCAAAACGAATTAAAAAATTTTGAAACATTCAAGTACCTACAATAATTCAATAATTTTTTTGAAGTATAAATATACTATATCAACAATTATTTGAAATGTTTGTTTTACGACTGAATATTTGGACAGGACCGGATTTAGGGGAGGGCTGAGTGGGCTGCAGACTGCAGCCCAGGGGCCCCCACAATTTTATGATATTTTAATAAAAATATATATATTATTGTTTCTGCATAAGGGGCCACCACATATACCTAAATCCGCCCCTGTATTTGGATATTTTAATTATGTAAAAATTTGAACTTCAAATGCTCATGAAAAATTCATTTAACTTTCCGATGGAATTTTTATTTTGTATATAAATTTAAAAACTTACTATTACATTTTAAGTGTAAAAATATTTTTTTTTGGCGGATTTTATCAAAATTACTATGAAACGCTTATAAAAAAATGTGTGACTATAGATTTTTGATTTATTTATAATTGAGAAGTTAAAAACTTATGAGTAGTGTAATTGTATTAAAATATATTCAAGTATTTCCACCATATTATTCATAGATAAAAAAATTGAAAATAAAAAACTCCTTATGATTATGAGTAACTCAAAAATATTTTTAAAATTGTATAGGTACCTAGTTAATAAAAAATTATGATATAAACATATTATATTTAAAATTTCAAGTAACTATAGTTATAGTTTCTCCCGAATTTAACTAAAAATAAATTTTTTTTGAAAATTAGATTTATGTTAAAATTTCAGTTTTTCTTTAATTTTTTTTTTTTAGTAAGTACTACTAAGAATTTTTTACTTTTACAGTTTCAACTATATTCAATTTTCTACTACAAGCTACATCTAGTTTTTAAAACTTTAGCATTTTTACTATCCCAAAAGTTGATGACAGCGAGAAAAAAACGTATCATTGTAAAATCAATAGGTACATTCATCGCTTCGCTCAGAATCTTAAAGGCAGGCAAGTGGCATTATATGTGTCGAATGGGTCACTGCTAAAGGTATGTGTTCAATTTGTACTTAATGATATAGGTATCATTGACCATTCTACTTATTATTAATAGAAATAGGTAATAATTCTTAACGGATGATGGGATGTCGGGATGAGTCGTTTTATCGACTTATCTATAAAACGAAGTATATTTCATTATGTATTTTTTGATAAGTTATGAAACTATGAAAGTCATTCATTTTACTACCTATTATTTTGCTTATTTGCTATACGCCGGTAGGTAAAGTTGATACAAATTTTCCCGAAAATATTATTTAATTTATTATATTATTAGTAGCCAGTAGGTAGGTACCTATTTTATATTTAATTATTATAATATTTGTTGTATAAACTTATATAACTCAACAATTAATTACATCTTTCAGTTAATACCGTAAAATAATAAAAAAAGTAATTTCATTGTAGGTATAAATAGATAATATTATATTAAAATAAAACAAAAATGTCATTGCTTAGGTAGGTAATAGGTATAGAAAAAATTATATAATAGTAATAATAGACGTAAAAGTTATAAACCCTTACGAATTTACGATTCACGAATAATGTAATTGAATTTTAACAAAATAATTAACATCATTATATTATATTGTTTAAATAAGTAATTTCGTTTACATTTAAACTTAAAATGTCTATGGAAAATAATTTTTCAAAACTATTGGTTATAACTTATAAAATAGAACAGTATTTTTTGAATTTATAACTACAAAATCGTTTGCAATTTTTTTGTGATTTTTAGGAGTTATCTATGTCATAATTTTACTTTAACTGCATACAAAATTAAGCAATAAGCATATGTATTAGTATTTTTATAACGGTTCATATAACCAGTGGCGTAGTCACGGAGGTCGGAAGTGGTTTTGGTGGTTCAAAACTTCAAACCACACCCTTGGTCGTTTTTTAATGTTATTTTTAATAATTTAATTTTATATTTATTTAATAATATTATGTTGTAGATATATTTTTATTCCTATAACCACCCCCATAGTCATTCTAGATACGCCACAGCAATACAGCATACAACCATAGAATATATTATCTAACAATATAACTAGGTATATAAATAAATAAGAACAACTTATGTGGTATTTAGTAAAAACTAAATTGTCATGCCTCAAGCATTTCTACTATTACTATAATATTTATTAGAAATTTGTAGAAATAAAACTAAAAATAAATTAAAATTTCTCTTCCTTATAAATAGCCGAAATATTTTGAGTGTTTTCGTAAATAAAAAATTGTGATATAAACATTTGGTGAACATTTCAAGTATCTATCTACGATAATTCGTTTTTAAATTACAACAAAAAGAGAAAATTGATTTAGTCGAAAATTACGATATAGTCCATAGGTACTTCTTTTATATGTATTTTTTTTAAATAATTATTTTAAAATTTAAAATTGTGTTTAAATTTGTATAGGGCGTAGGAGTTCAATCCTGAGCCAGACCTGCACTGCTGTCTGCTCGTAGACCGCAGAATGTAGATACTACTATACTAGATAGGAAGATGTCAGTCGTCAGTGTTAAACACAAAGTCAAATAAAAGAAATAATAATTTATCATTATGATAATATGTGATTACTGATTATGACGAAATACGGAAAATACTAAAAACTGTAAATAATACTATAGAATAATTGCTGAAAACTTGAATAGTAAAATAGGTATAGTTGATACTTGATACTTGATTTCTTAACTAGTAATAAAAAAAAAAATTATGTGGATAAAATGTATTCTCTTTGCACTCAGCGATACTACTGCGCTCTAGTGCAATTGATACCGAAACACATGTTTAGTGAATGTATATATGTAATATGAATATACATACACACACACTTTTATGTAATATATATATGATTTTTTTAATCAGTCACAAAAAATGGAGAGTTTCAGCTGCAATTGTTTCATTTTCAATTTTATTCAATTTCAACACGGTTAACCGTATGTTTTAATATAACTATTGTTTTTTAATTAGTCTTTAGTTAATCAAGAAGAATGCAGTCATAAAACCGGCGTTCTGTTTCGGTTAGCAAATTAAATTTCTGAAGAAAAAAAATTAATGCAATGATAACAGTGTTTATTGTCTTGGGTCACAACGTGTGAACGTCAGGGAATTATAATAAATTTTGGCGTACAATGAGCTAAAATTGGCCAATTTTCGTTGAGGAATATATACAATTAGGTGCCATGCAGAAAAGGGACCGGGAGAAGGAACAAAACGGTAAGGATGACAAGCGCGGTGGAAAATCCACCGGATCGAGGGCAATGCATTCAGCAGTTGCCGGACGTCATGGCTTGTCATCATCAGCCAACTCTAGTGTACTCATGGTTGGTCCAAATTTCCGTGTTGGCAAAAAGATTGGCTGTGGAAATTTCGGGGAACTAAGACTTGGTAAATAGAATATTATAAATAACACTCAATACTGCTTAATGACATACATATTATTTAGATTAGTTTATAATAATATGGTCTAAATGTATTAGGTATATTGCTTATTGGTATCAGGGCCAGTTATAGGCGTAGGCGATATAGGCACAAGCCTACAGCGTAAAAATTTGTATTTTATATAGAGGTGGCATATAAGAAACAATAAGAAAACAAGAGGTGGCAATTTTGATCTTTGCCTACCTATAAAAATTTGCTTGCACTGGTCCTGATTGGCATTAAAAAATAAATTAAAGTTTTATTAATGTTTGTATTTCAATATACCTATAGTTCACTATTTGGATGTAGAATTTCTATTTGATAGTGTTCATAATATCACAATTGAATTCAACGTAGGATGAATAATAATAAGATATTTTTTTTTAGTTATGTAGATATTTGCGTTTATTTATAAACTGATTTATTCAATAAACCATTTAAGATAATTAACTATTTGAAAATGTTTGTTTGCATTTAAAACTTGACATTTAAAACAATTTAGTTATAAATAAAATACAATTTGATCACTTATAACTAATTTAATCCGTAGTGGGCTAATTTAAGACACACTTTAATCACTTATTTCAGGGTTTAAATGTACATAACTAACATCAAAATAATTGAAGCCATCCAACAGTTTTAAATTATTTGACTGTATCATATTATAAAAATTATTTGTTTGTAAGTTGGTTGGACACCTTGACCTCTCTAAATATTTTTATTTAATAACTCTAATGAATAACCTTAAAAAGGAAGAAAATATATAATAATTTTATCCAGTTCCAGAATCCAATAACTCATATTACTATCAACTATTTTAAACCACTTTTGAAGAGTATTTAGTTATTTTTATTTTTTTTATACACACTATTGGTTGATCAAATATAATTATTTATTTAAATTGTATGTCATAATATAATTTATATATTTTACCTAGGTTAAATAAAGTATATTCTATTACTCAGGGCCGTATTACGGCTTAGGCTGTATAGGCTAAAGCGCGGTAAATTTTAACTGTTGAAACGAAATAGAAAATTTTACTTATGTAAATTAGGTGGTAAATTTATTTTAGCCTATGGGCTGCAAAAACCTTAATCCAGCCCTGCTATTACTATAGTTATTAGTAAACTTTTATTATAAAAATACACAAAAAAATACTATAACATTTTCTAAAAATACATAGTAAAATGTCTGTTATAGTGATTTTTAATATTATAAAAACAATCTAGAAAGCAAAATTAAATTTAAAAAATAATAATAATATATTTGTCAGTTGAAAAATACATTATTACACTTCTACTCGGCAGTTAGCACTCTTCTACAAAAAATATTATAAAACAAAATATAATGACACAATCAATTATCTTATATAAATACAATCTAACTAAGAAATTAATCTTTTGCTATTTGAAGCAGATAAATTAAAATGTTATCTGTGTGCATTTTTATGACCAAATTAAGATTTTAGAAACAAGGTTATTTGATGGTTATTCAATGGAAAATTATTTCTATATTAATTATTTATTTTTGGTACCTATACACTAAATTTTCTAAAGCAATAAAGAAACTGCAATATACTTCAATAGATTATATATAGATACATTAAATAACCAAATTATATCAATAAATAACCATTAATCGCTAAATAAATATTTCACCATTACATTCTTTTTTCAAGAATCAAATTTCTATAGAGGCGAGTAATATACTGTAGCAAACAAAAAAAAAATATTCAAATATATTTAGCTCTGAACCTAATTATAATTAGCACATACTACATGCTTAGTAGAAATAGCAAATGTAAAAAGGAACAATTAGGTACCTGACAAACTGTCTATTACCTAATCTTATCTAAGATTGTACAATGAATAAATAACAGTTCATAATAATTACTAATAATGTATACCTAACTCAAAATTGTATTCATTTCAATAACCTTTAAGGTTCTAGTATATAAATTTATGTCTGATGATGTATGTATATTGTATAATAAATACTACATTCAATTTTTACAATTGTGGTGTTTGGTTGTTATTTTTAAAAATATATTACTACTAAAAAAAATTAAAAGTCTTTATTTATGAAACAAGTGTCTATAAAATATTATTTTAGATAGGTATTGAATATGGGGCATTTTTTTTATAAGTGTCTTTGTTACTACACACAACATACAGAAGTTAACAAAATTACCTATTTATCATTTTGAAGATTACTCATGTTTTTAGTTGTATTTAGGAATATGTTAGTTCTTTGTTATGTTTGTGTAATTTATTATCAAATATTACCTTGTTTAGGTACTATGTAAAATTATTATTTTTTATTCTCATTTTGGATAATTTTATCCATAGAAATTAGTTTTATCAAAGTTATCCTGGGATTTATTTAATTAGCATGGTTATATTTTAGTGATAATTTAATTTTAGTATGAACCATTCTTAAATTTAAAATTATGATATTAAAAATTGTTTTATTGTTTTAGTTTAAATATTGGCTTATTTTTAGCCCTATTCAATAAATTCTTAATTCTAAGCTTTGCTATTTATTATTTTTCAAATTTCATGATACTAATTCTTGAGGTTATATTCTTAGTACATGGTCATTTTATTGTATATTTGTATCAATTTTTGGAAGAAATATTTATCCTATATAGTTCCAAAATATTTAATTGCAGAAAATTATTATTCAAGTTAATTCAGCTATACTCTATAGTTTATGTTTCAAACTTTAAATTTGCTAAAGAAATAACCTATACCCTATATTCCTCTAGGTTGTTATATTCTATGATAACCTATACCCGGTACTCAAAATATTTTAATACCTATATCATGAATAATAATAATAATAATGATAATTTAATACAAATAACTAATAATTGTACTTATTTATGCATAATGTTTATATTACTTATATTACAAAAATGTATAATTTTAATGTTTTTAAATGGATTATTCTATTATTTTTTTTAGATTAAGTATAAATGCATTACCTATGTATATACTTTCAATAATATATTAAATTAGACTTGAACTTATAATAAAAGGATTGTTTTTATTAATCCTTTTAAACATTTGCAAAGTGACCCATAATATATTTTTTTTAAGTTTTGTTGGAATTATTGATTCTTTTTCAGTTTTAGTGTTTAATATTACTCTATTTGACTTAAATATAGTTATTAGTAGGGCCCGGATTTATATGCTCTTAAAACCTAAGAAATATGCACTCAAAAATATGCATTTATGCTCTTATTTTGTAGAAATATGCACTATAAAATAAAAAATATGCAAAAAAAATCAATTAAAAAAGTATTTTATTTACATTAATCTTTATATTCTGCAACAAATTTATTTAGCTTACTCGACGTAGTTGCACTGATTTTTGGAATTTTAATAAATTAAATTAAAAAATTAAATAAACAATATTATAAATATTATATAAATGAAAGAAAATAACGCGTACTCGGATCACAAGTAATTCACAACAAACACAACTATTGAACTATATAATATACAATTCACGAAAACTTACTCAACAACATATTTCTACTAATTTTCCCGATAGATCTCAGATAAGATAAGAAAATGACTTCATCAAATTACACAGACTAAAAATATAACTGTAAGTCCTACGTTATTTTAATTAAAATTAAGAAAATATTATATAATATTATGTATTAAAAACCGAATATATGCATTTAAAACCCGTATAAATACAATAAAATCGTAGTTATGAAATAAAAAATGGTAAAATACAGAAATATGCAGTACATCAAAATATGCATAATTATGCAAAATAAAATTTTATATTTTAGATCTACTGATTTTAATTCAAACTTGTAGCTTACCTAGCAATGTTTTGGACTATTAAAAAAAAACATCAAATGCATAAAAATCCGGGCCCTAGTTATTAGTTTATTAGTCACTATAATCAATTTTAAAAAATCTTCAATAAAAATATTCCTATTAAATGAACTTAATATTTGAAAATAATTTGTTTAATTTTTAAAAATGTGTGTATTTTTAGCAAAAATGTCTAAAAAAAAATGACTATTATAAGTTAAAATTAGGGTATTTATTGTATGAAGAAAGTGCATGCTTTAATTTGTTAAATAAATGGAGTGTGGGTAGTTAAAGTTAAAGCTTTTCAATTGCAGTGTGTTGAAATAATTAAAAATGTATTTTTAAATTTAAATATAATTTAAACAATTGAAAATAAAAAATTAAAAAAATATATATTTTTTGGCTCATAGGTGAATATGATATGTTTTTTTAGTGAAAAAACTATTTGATAGGTATTTAAAAAAATATGGCTAATTTTTAAATTTTTGGTTTGAAATTGAAATGTTATTATTGTCTTTAAAACTTAACTTGTTTACATTCCATCATTACTTTTTAGGTAAAAATAAAATTAAGAATTTCTTCATTGTATTAAGATCTTCATTAATTAAATCTAATGAAATGTAATCAATTTTTACTAAATATTCATGATTCATCAATGATAATGATTTTGAATTTCAATATTTGTAAGTAGATAATATAGTGTTCATTATTTCTAGTCTGTAAAATTACTTGCTAAAACATAATATCTTGATCTAAAAAGAGATTTCCATGTACTATATACATTCATAAATTACAATTTTCTTATATTTTCAGAATATAATATATCTATAATTGATAAGTTTTTCCTTTAATGTTTACTTTATTTGCCTTATTGACATAGTTTATAAAGATTAAGAGAATAAGACTAGGACTTGGTGCAAACATTTACATTATATATTTATCATTATTTTTATTTTTCATACATCACATTATAACTAGCTAACATTTTATTTACACCATTTTCTATTGGATAATTTCTGACACATTACCTAGTTTGGGGGTGAAACCTTTCAAGATCTTAGTTACATCACAAAGTCTGAATTGTCAAATGTATTATTTTTTATTTGTATTAGTTTCTGTTACTAATAAATAATATTATTACACATTTATATAAACCTATGTAAGAAATATATAATTCTGAAAAGTAAGTAAAATTCAATGAAATCAATTAAAGAGTTTAATGAGAACAATAAGTATTATAAAATGAGATAATCTTTATTATGTAAAAAAAAGTTCTTAAAATATTATTTAATATTTAATAAATATTGGTATTGTAACCTAAAACATTTATTTAAAAAACGTAATAGTTAAGTATTTAAAATAGTATAAAAATCATCATAGTCATGCCTACTGTACTTAAACGCATGCTGTTATATTTAGAACAGATTATCTGAATATTAGCTATGGTTACCAAGTACAGAGGGTAAGTCAAATGAAGAGTAAGCAAAACTGGATTTTTAGAAATTCTTTAAGTTTGTGTGAAGATTATTTTAAAATGTCTTAATTGATGGAAATAATTCAATAAAAAAAAATAACATTTCAATTAGTATATTTGTTAATAATTATTATAAACCACATTACTATAAATTAAACAATTATTTAAATTCAAACTGGGTACATTAATGTAAGAACTACTAAGTTAAAATGTTATCATATTTATTTTATTACGACTGATTATTTATTGAAAAAAAAACACTAGTATTAGCTCCATTAAGAAAAAAACATATGAACAATATATACCTTCAATATCAATTGATTTAATAGAAAAACAATTAAAACATTAAACAATCAAATCATATCCTTACTTTGAGCAATTAAATTATAAATTTGTTGCCAATTTTTTTTTTTTTTTATCATAAAAATGCTGTTACATACTATTTTTAAAATAGTGGGTTATATGAACCATATTGCTACTAAATTAAAATTAAGTTATAACAATAATGTATTGTATGTATTGATTTTAATTTTTTAATTTTATGTATCAATGTGTTTAATTTAAACTATTTTTGTTCATTTATGTATAATATGAAAAAAGAAACAATTGAAATGATCATTATTTAATATTTATGCCTTATTTGGACATATTATTTTACTGAAATTCTTGTTTACCAACTAACCCAAAGACCCTTTTCCAGGTAAATACGTTTCCCTCTGGTCAATAATATCTAAGCCTATTTTAATGTTAGTATAATTTTTATTTTTACTTACAAAATTCAAGTTATTGTCAGCCTTTTTTTTTAAAATATTTTATTATAATTTATAGTTTTTTTTAAATCCATAAATTATATTATTTTATTAATCTAAATTTAAATTATTGTATGCAAAATAATTGTTAAGTTATACCATATGTCTCCATCTTAAGCTTGTCTTGCTTTTTTAACCAGCCAACCATTAAAGTTTTTGTGAGGAAATCACTAAAATTATTCTTTTCCATTGTAAAATTATAGGTGTAATAAAATAATATAAGATAATGTAATATATATATATATATATAATATGTAATATATTATGTATAATATAATGTTCTCTTTATTCAATTGTATAAGATCTCTATTCATGATCAAACAACTTTGGCTTAAAATATATCTTAGATTTGGCCTGGTATATATATATAAAATTAAGTCAAGTCTTGAGTTGAACATTACCTAATAATTTTTTATTGTTGGAATATCAAAGAAACTATGAAAACAATTTTTTGGTTGATCATGAAGTTTCTAAGCTGGATAATTAGTCATAAACTCATAAGTACCAAGGTGGAACCTTAGTTCTTCAAAAACTCATGTAATTCTACTTAAAATTCATTTATATTTTTTAATATTATCTTATTGTTCAATATTTCATTGATAATTTCTTATAAAAGAATTATTTCCTTTTTTTTTTATTAATAATAATAATATGTATCTATAAGGTAATATAGGTAATACATTACCTAAACTATGTTTTATGTAAAAGATTTCAAGTATAATATTTTTTAATTTAGGAAAATTTATATTTAATTTAATAATAATTATAAACTTATGAATAATACTAAAGATTATTTATAATCTTAAAATAATATTTTAAAATAAATTTAAGAAATAAACTTTTGTAAATTTAATGTTTATTTTATCTGGTGTTAATATTTATAATACTATTGACTAGTTGTATATAATTTATAGGTTAATCAAAAAAACAGTATACCAAATAATTTAAAAAAAAATTATAATGATCTATAAACTTGAACTGTGATTACTACCTAATTATAATAATTTATACTTATTCTATATAACTGTTGAGTAATATCAATGAACATTTTCTTTTTTCATGTGAATCTCATGTCAAAAATTCTTATATTTATCTGAGTTACTTATTGTATTATAGATTGTAAATAAAAAATAATTTATATAAAAAAACTTATTTGAACACATGGTTTTTAATGTTGAGTAATTATGTGTATTATATTATATTGTCTAATATTTATTTTTATTTTTGCAGGAAAAAACTTATATACAAATGAACATGTAGCAATAAAAATGGTAAGAATCATATTATTATAATTATATTTATAGTTAATAAAGCAGCACAATTTAAATATCAGCTAGATAGTAAATATTTTTGTATTTTATTTTTCATTTATTTTAGGAGCCAATGAAGTCTAAAGCGCCTCAATTACATTTGGAATATCGCTTTTATAAATTACTTGGATCTCACGGTAAAGATAAATATATTCAGAAAATATTTTATTTTTTATTTTTATTATTATTGAAACACGGGCTTAGTATTAAATTTATTAACATTTTTATCTTGTATTTTATAACATTTATGTTATGTGTTTTAATTTCACAGCTCCTGCTTTCTTCTCAGATGGCATACCAGAAGTATTTTTTTTTGGTCCATGTGGCAAGTATAATGCTTTAGTCATGGAACTCCTTGGTCCCAGTCTTGAGGATTTATTTGATATGTGTGGGCGTGAGTTTTCGCTCAAAACTGTTCTCATGATTGCCACCCAATTGGTAATTGTTTTATATTTATTTTTTGGATGATAAAAAAGTGTAATATTCTTGGTTTTACATTTTCCAGTATAGTTATAATTAATTTGTTGGTATTATTTTAAAGTTGCACAGGATAGAATATGTCCATGGCCGACATCTTATATATAGAGATGTTAAACCAGAAAACTTTCTTATTGGTCGCACTTCAACAAAAAAGGATAAAACTATTCATATTATAGGTATAAAAATATATTTTATTAATAAAATTGTTGTGAATTACACCAATAAACTATCGCTTATTCATATAAATAATATTTTATTATAGATTTTGGTTTAGCTAAAGAATACATAGATTTAGAAACAAATAAACATATACCATACCGGGAACATAAAAGTTTAACTGGTACAGCAAGATATATGAGCATAAACACACATTTAGGAAAAGGTATATAATTATTACAATTATTTTAATAGTTGATATATTTTTTCAGATTCTTTTAATAATAAATTATTGTGAGATTCATCTATTTATTTAAGAACCTTAAGTATTAAAAAAAAAAAATAAAAGTTCATGAATAATAACTATTTCAATGTTAAATATTATTCAACGTTTTTAATCGTAACAAATGAAAAATATTTATATGTTAAAAAACATAATATTTTATTTTAAACTAATAAACTTTTATGATTTAATGATTAATTTGAAATATTCTCTTTTACCCTTCTCCTATTATTTTTAATATCTTAAATTAATTTTTTTTTAATATATTATTATTTAAAATAAGCATTAAGTTCTTATGGTTTTGTACAGAACAAAGTCGGCGAGATGATTTAGAAGCTCTTGGGCATATGTTTATGTACTTTTTACGAGGCTCATTACCATGGCAAGGCTTAAAAGCTGATACTCTTAAAGAAAGATATCAAAAAATTGGTGATACAAAACGAGCCACTCCTATAGAAGTTTTGTGTGATGGATATCCCGGTAATTATTGATGAATATGAAATGATTTTAGTTTTAATCAATTTAAATATATTTTTTAGAGGAAATGGCTCAGTATTTACGTTATGTTAGACGATTGGATTTTTTTGAGACACCAGACTATGAATATTTGCGTACATTATTCAAAAATTTGTTTGAGAAAAAAGGTTATGTTAATGACTCTGAATTTGATTGGACGGGCAAAACAATGGTATGTTATGATTTATTTTTATATTTAATTTCTGACGAGTAATAATTAATGTGCATGAATATTAATAACATTAAAAAAAAGTGACAAAAGTGATTCTGGGATCTGAAAGGGTTTTAAAAACTGTATTTCTATAATAAACGCGTTTTTATTTGTGTGTATTTTATAAATTTGAAATAATAATAAAATATAATTTATACTGTATAGGTAAAATAATTTTCATTCTATAATCTATCAATTTAATAAACTTTTAGTTTTTAAAACCTTTTTAGTATTTTTAATAAATAAAAATATCAACTACCTATTTATTTTTGCTAAGTATATTTAATAAGTATAGATTTTCTACTGAAAAAATATAGATACTTAAACTCTAGGCGTTTTATATTTAAAAATGAAGAACTATAAAAATAAAATTAATCTAAAACATAATATATATAGTTAACAGTTTAGAAATACCAGAAACACTAAATAGATACTGAATGTATTATACGAGTACCTGTATGTATGGCTGTGTACCGATGTTATTATATTATTATATTTTGTACCGTGAACAATTATCTATCTAAAAATATAATTAATAAATAGAAAATTAATCTAATCATCTATCTGCTAGTGCTTCTGGGAAAACCATGCTTCCGCGAACAGACAAGTGACAAGCACTATATTATATGATAACATTTTTTAATAAAAAATTTAAATCTAACAATTTTTGGTTGTATATTAAATAAAATTAAAACGACAATGGAAACAGGGGCGGTTCTAGGACTACATTTTTGTATGGACAACAGTAGATTTATAATTAAGTTTTAACTGCGAATAATATTTCTAATTTCCTCTCCATTCTCATTATATTTTTAAAATAAGGGACACCAGAAATTTTGGTATGGGCAGCTGCCCATACGGTAGAAGTGCCACTGATATGGAAAAGAGATATATTAATATTTTTGATGAATTAAAAAATGTATCAATAAGTATAAAATGGAAGGAATATGCCGTAAAAAAAAAAACTTAAAATATACATTTATATGCAAAATAATATTACAAAATTAGTTTTAACTTAGCATAAAACGTATTTATTTCTTAATTGGTTATTTGTGTTAGTGCAAAATAAATGAAAATGCTTGAAAATTCTCTGCCTTAGTAATGAGTAAATAATTATAAAATATGAAAAAATAATGATTGTAAATATAAAAAAAACATGTGTAATTACTTGTTAATATTATTTTTATTTTAAAAATTTTTTAAATATTACTTATTAGATATCTTATTAATTTACTTTATATATATATATATATTGTATTATTGACTATTTTGAATTAAATTAGTATAATTATGAAATATTATGTTAGTTAGATTTAATGCTTTTAACACATTTGAACTTAAAATCCACAACTAGAATTATTATTTTTTTTGAGCTCATAAATGTTTCTTCTTAGAATAACATTTTATTTATTTTATTATACATTTGCAGTATAATATTATATCTTGAAGAAATTGTTATTTCCTTACCAACATAATAATTTTGGTTCTTTTTACTTTTATTTTTGTACTTTCTGTGCATGCTGCATGATTTTTTTTTTTTGTGTTATCTTATGCTATAAAATCAGAAACGTGGCTTGTTTAACATACTTCGCGTTATACGCAACATAACCAATGAAAGTCCTCAAACATCTGAAAGTAATTTGGTAAGTTGCATGGATAACATTTATAGTGGTCATTAAAAATTGTATGGTTTTTTTTATTTTTAAGTGTAAAACGTTTTTAAATATTTGTTGAGTTTATTTATAAAATGATATATAATATAAAAATATAAATATATATTTTTTTTTTGCAGTGCACGTTAGTTGGTTCCATACAATCCAGTCAAGAAGTTATTTTATCACCAAACAGAGAAAGACAAGTTGCAGGCAGCAAGGTAAAATAATTTATTAGCTTTAATCATTTTATATTATTCTTAATCAAAACATATTGTATTATTATTAATGTGCAAGGACAATGACGAAATGTCAGTCTACAGTGATGATAATGATGATAGTGTATTGTTAATCAATAAGGTATCAATTTAATTAAAGACCATTCAATTTTTTATCCTGCAAACACCATTATGCATAGTATAAACCATTAATATATGTGTAATATTCATTTAATTTATTTAATACCAGTAGAATCATTCCTATATAAATTATGTTTTTACTTTAACAAATGTTATCTTTCATTAATTGCTAATAAACATTTAGTGATAAGATTTATTGTTGTATTTTAAATTATTTTTTACATTATTATACATTTTTTAGTCTGGAACAAAAGGTTGGCAAGATGGTTCTAAGCTTCCAGGTCACACATTAGGAAACTTAACCCCTGCTGATCGTCATGGAAGTGTTCAAGTAATTTAATCCATAATAATTATTATTTTATTAAATATTATAATTTCTTTGAATTTATTTTATACTTAAAGGTGGTAAGCTCGACTAATGGTGAATTGGCAAATGATGATCCAACTGCTGGCCATTCCAATACTCCTATTACAGCACAAGCTGAAACGGAAATTGTTGATGACACTAAGTATGATGAAATATTTTGTACATGCATTTTCAATAATTAATGTAAACTAAATGTTGTTTATAGATGTTGTTGTTTTTTTAAACGTAAAAAGAAGAAAACGCCTCGTCCTAAGTGACTAACAGTGGTTAAATGCAGCTCTGAACGAGAAGCTGTCACGCTGTTACGCGCCACCTCGCACTCTAACTCGCGTGACAGTGCCCTAAATGTTCCCGTTCCGACCATTACGTGAGATTGCATTATCCAAAACATTAAATATTATTTTGTATTTAATTTTGAAACATCTCTTTCCTTTTTTTTTTTTTTGTAATTAAATTAATAGGTTACAATATACTTATATCTTAAAAAGAAAAAAATCATACTAAAATAACATATAATAGACTGTTAGCATTTGGTCACCTGTGCATTCCGTCAACGATCAATAAAAATATATGATGCCAAGATGCTTCAATTGTTGACACTAGTCTTGACATTAGACAGTAAGACAGTATAATATTCATTTATTGCTTTTTTATTTGTAAAAAATTATATATATAAATGTACATGATGAAGAATTATCAAGTAAAGTACATTCACGTTCTCTTGTTCAAAAAAAAAAAGGACTCAGAAGTATAGATTTTATTTGATTGGTTTGCTTATTAAACAAAATTTTTTTAATTATTTATGTCAAAAAAATATTTATACTTAAGTTACCTAAGTAGTAATTTTTTAAAATATATAAAAATAAATGCGCCCTAATTAGTTCCTGTAAATAATTAAATAAAATTCTGTTTCAATTAACTTTTATATTAAAAACAAATATATGTAAATCTATTTATATTAATTTCTATTAAGTTTTGGTTCAAGAACACATCAATCAATACCTCACTTACTTTTTCCTATAACTGCCCATAAAGAGCTTAAGTATATTTTTTTTAATTAAAATTTTTTTCTGAGTTCAAGCACTTGGTTCGTCCAGATTGTATAATAAAATTATTATACTATTTATTTAATTATTATTATTATTATTATTATTATTATTATATTATTATTATTTTGTTACTCAGAATATATTTATGACTTGGGTGAGATTACTGCTCTGTTAAAATTCAATCTAAATATGTACTTTCTATTTTTATTATTTTTTTAAAATTTAATATAACCGTTAATCTTAAATATTTTTCAATTTTAATTTGATGTAATGTTGAATAAGATATTGTTATTTATATCCCAAATAAAAATGATACAAATTTTTGGTTGTTTTGTATTATTATTGAATTAAGTGTATAATTTGAATTAACTGTAAACTTAATTATAAAAATATAATTATGAGAATGTTTTATTCTCATGCTAATCTCATCATTTGGCATTCAGATTTTTTTTTTTTTAAGATATTTATTATTATTTAATAAATTAAGTACACATTTAAATTATGGTTTACTATCGAACAATTTTTTCCAATAATAGTTCATAAACAGTTTATGAGTAATTTCATCCAAGAGTACTATGAATAAATGTTAAATATTTCAAGCTGGTTTTACTAGTGTGAAATATACAATAAAAGAATGGGTTAATAGTTATTTACCGCATTTTGGAAAATAAACTGATTTTAGAAGTTAAACTAAAAGCTTCAATTAATGTAAGCATATGCATTCAATTATCTACAATTCACAAAATGTTAAATAAAATAATTGCTTGTGATGTACAAAATACTTATGTAATATAAATATATTATATAACATTGTGTTTTTTTTTTAATTTTTCGAGTAAAAAATATTGTTATGTTCGTGATATGTACATTTTTAGCTAATTTTTAGGTGAAAACATAATTTTACTACTACTATTTAATTTAAAAAAATAATATTTATTATTATAATTTTTTTTTTTTTTGATGTTTAGTTTCAAATTTATCATTTTCAATTTTTTTTAATATAATAAAAATACAAAAATATTGTGAATTTGATATTATTTTTATTATTATTATAACCTTTATATTGCTTATAGAAAACTAATTATCCAGTGACTGTAAATTTTACTTAGTAAAAGTTATCCTTACATAGCTGTCGGCTTACACAAAGTATTAAAACATTAAAAAAAAAATTGAAAATGTTATTATATTATGTTGTGATACTTGGTGGTTATTAACTTAAAAAGTAGGTATTGATGATATTATCTGTATCTATACTAAATTTTAAATGCATCTAAGCAATGTCTTTTTAAACCAGTCTGTTTATATAATTTTCCTATATTGTATATTTTACCTATTCCAATTTTCGGTAAATTATTAAAATTATCAACTGTTATACTAGATACTGATTGTAATAAAATATAGTACTAATTACTAAAAATTGCATGAATAATGAGCTAGGTACTGAAACAAATCAATGATCATGAACTTCATCTTCTTATAGGAATATAGGAGTACCTTATGTCTGCTCAGTAAATAATGGCTATTCTTTCAATGGCCTATGTGGAAGGCCATAGTTTTAGAATATTTGATATCTTTTTAAAAGTAATTAAATAATCTTACATTTTTTGGCAAATTTGCGAACTAGATTTTTGTTACGTTTTACCATTGATTATAGATCGTAAATATTAATATTTACATTAATGGTTTTATATATAAGTAGGTACCTACCTACGTAATACGTATAGGAGTCGTAGTATAAACACAATTAATACCATCTTCAGATTTTTTTACAATAGGTAAGCTATCTGACTAACAATAAACATTTAAACGCCTAACACAATATTTTAACTAGGTCACATTCTATAGTATTCAACAAAATCCGTGATTGGATTCTAACTCGTCCCGAAGTAAAACAAAAAAAAAAATGTATGTACTAACAAAATAACAAATGTCTATAGTAGGTAGGTACTATATTAGTTGTAGGTATAATGTACCTATTTATTTTATATTTGTTTACATAGGGTACTTTCGCGTAGTAGGGATAGTAGGACTAGTAGTTTTAGAAATTTTAAGGTTATATAAAGTATATTATTTTACATTTAAGTTATACAAAATTGAATAAGTTAGATTTTTAATTTCCTAGTTAGGTATTTTGAACAGCAAAATTATTTGTATACACATTTCGTTTAGCCTTATAGACCATTCTCGTTTCATTATGTAATAGGTATCTACCTACTTAGTGGATATTATTATTATTGCCCTGTAGTATTTATATTATTCCGCATTAAGTTCAAAATAAAATTATAAAATTAAATTGATCATCGTTTAAATTTACGCATCGGAACATTTTATAACTTAATATTATATAGGTATGACTAGTATAAGTATTTGCATCTTGCATGATAGTAGGTAAGTGCAGGTACGTAAGTCTTATATAGTACATAGATCAGCGGTTCTTAACCTGTGGTCCGCGACCCCCTGGGGGTACGCAATAAGTACTTATGTCCGGAGTCTGCGGCAGCCTTAAATGTTTTCTTGTCATAACGTTGTAATTTAAAACGTCATGACAAGATATTATTATAAATGTTTAATTTTTAATTAATATGTTTTGTTATGTCTATTTATGTAATTATAATATAAAATATTAATTATAATTTTGGTTAAGTTAACATGAGATGTAAAAAAAGATATTCAAAAAATTGGTAAGGGGGTCCGTGGTATCTAAAAATTTTTCATCGGGGGTCCGTGATCTACAAACGGTTAAGAACCACTGACAATATAGATTGATGATTATAGGTACCGGGGAATGAAAATTTCTCAGTCCTCAAGCCATTTTAAATACCTAGTTGTCTTTTTGTTAGCCACCTAATTTTCTAGGATTCTGTAGACTTTAATAGTAGGTACCTGTCTACCCAAACCCAAGTAGGAACCTATATTATAATATAATAATAATACTAATAATTATTAGTACCTATTGATTAAAATATATAGAATTAACTATTCTATAATCAATTATAATATAGGCAGTGGCGTAACTGAGGGCCTGCAGACCCCGCGTTGCGGCCCACGGTAATTTGGGCCTTTTGGTTATAGGGTTATATTTGGTATAAAAATATATTAGGGGCCTATTTTTAACATTTTTTTTNGGGGGGGGGGGCAAATTTTTGTTACTCCACTGATAATAGGTAGGACAAGTAGATAAACTATATATTGTTTTCTAATTTCTTTAATTATTTATTAGTCAACTGACAATATTGACAAAATAAATATATCTAGGCAGTTAACGTATCTCTCTTTCTCTCTCTGTATATACATGTTATATATAATAGCGTTATTGAAAAAATAAATAATTATTGGAACATTATTGCATAATTTATTGATAAATTCTGTCATTACTCATTACCATAATAATTTGGATGTCTACCTAGAAATTATTTAATAGTTTTGAACGAATTATTAATTGTAACTTGTATGTATCATTTAATTATTGGTTTTAGGCTTTAGCCTATAGGTGAAGGTAGTGAGATAGGTACCCACTCATTAATTATTGTGTTGGGTACCTAGGTAACAATTAACAATAATAAATAATAATGTTCTTATGTCGTCACCTATTATATATCTCCCTGTTATATTTCATTGTTAGGAATTTAGGATTATTATTATTCATACACATTTTAAATATCTAATTCTATTATTTTAAATCAATGAAAATTAGAATGCATCAAATAACTTAAATCATCATACTACCTAGTACCTACATAAATAATAGGTATATTATATTATGATTGTTTTAGACTCATTGGCATATTTTAATGAGTCTATTAATAATAAATAAAATTAGCAATATTATTAGAATTATAAATGTTAATTATTTTAAATTCTATTAAAGATGACGTAGATAACTTAATAACTTAGGTAGGTATACAAGTTTTCTTAAATCGTTTTATATTTCTATCAATTCTATCCATACCACAAATTATAGAATATGAATTTATAAGCGTGAATAAAATATAATATGTAACCGTGTAATTTATAAATATAGTTTGCTATACCTACCTATTGGTGGATTATAACTTATTATTAATAGTTTACTGTTTAGGTAATATAAAATGTTATAAAAGTTTTTTTAAAAGTTCCATACCATGTAAATTTGTTTAAAAATTTGGCTTCGGTCGTTCTTCTATCATCAAAACCAATACCTACTCAATGAGACACTAGGTTAAAATAAATATCGTCAGCATTGGAGTAACAACAGGATGGCAAAATACGGCTATGCTCCGGGGCCCTGGATGGCTGGACTTGGAAGGGCCCTCGACTTTCGTAAATACAATTTATATTTACAAAAATTTTAATTTTATTTTAAAATTCTCGTCATATTGTTTTAGAGATTAAAAAAGGGTAAATATATCATAATAATTCATATAAAAATACGGGCTGGGACGCTGGGTTGAATTTTTATATTATTAATTGAAAAAAAAATGTAGACAACGCAAAAATGTTAATTTTTCTTGATATCTAAATTGGTAGGTATATCTATGCAAGTATCATCGTCTTAAGTCTTTACAAAAGGTTATTAAAATTTAAAAAATTTATAATACCTATATTATTTTTTTGTACCTACCTATTTGATAAATGGCAATGTAGGTATAACGTGAGGTTAGCAGCATTTTTTATTTTTGTAATTTTATATCATACATTACTATGTCATATAAAAATGTAACATACACTTGCTAACTAGGCATATATTAATATATTATACTGTTTACTGTTTAGTTCGATCGTGGCAAATATTACAGATATTTTCAATATTTGTTTACATTTTCAAACAAGGCATTATAATATTATTGTTTTAAAGTTAATGGTTAAATTAAACAAATTTTTTTTGGAGAATGTAAATTATTTGCCAGTTAGAGTTAGCTAATGGCTAATGTAGGTATCTAATTTAATCGAAATACTGATTGATAAATTTAGATATATTGCAATTGCACATTAATTACAATTTACGATGTAAAAACATTAAACAATTACAATTTACAATTTACAGTATTACACACACACAACTACACAAGTAAACAACACACTTACAAATAATTTAGCATAGTCTATACTATACATTGACATTTGACACATCACGCATTGAATAGAATACCACGTTGGTTATTGCATTCTAATGAACTTATACCAATCTCATGGCACTACTTAATTTTCGATTTCATTTAATTGAATAGGTAATCCTGTAATTAGCTAATTAGTAAAACTGAAAATGCTCATAATGTTAATACCTACCTATACATAGCTTTAAATTTCAAATTTAGACCAGGGGGTACCAAAAAAGTGGTACGTGGTACATAAACATAGTTGCCCCTATTAGTTACTAGATAGTATAGAACTGATGTGTTTTCCTAACATGCATGCAGTTGCAATTATACCTAAACAAATTAATTAGTAGTATTTTAAAAAATTTACCTTTTATCCAGGAAACAATTACATATTATATCATCTGTCTTACACCTACCTATAAGTATTAAAATTCGTGCTGTGTATAAATATAACATTTACAAATAAAGGTGCTATAGTACCCCCCTATAGGTAGGTAACTGATAAGTATCTACTATCTATTTAAATAATTATAGATAAAATAACAAAAATTATTTTGATTTGTTTTCGAATAATAGATTTTTTGCAGGTGGTTTTCTCAAGTTAGTATGGAAGTGTATATAGTCATATAATAAATATAAATATAGATTATAGGTACCTATTCTGATATTTTGGTATATTAATATCTGAATATGACTGCAATGATGAGCGTTCCTACATAAATTATTATAGTTGTTATATAGATTATATAATACCTACTGTGTATTAGATTCTGAACGAAGTGAAGAATGCATTGATTTTACAATGATGTGTGTTTTTTTTTTTGTGTCTGTGTACAGCATAACTCGTCGAAATAATGCTCCAATTTCAAACTTTGGGGGTGGTTTCCAATGTAAAAGTGAATATCCTTGGTGCATTATACAGGTGAAAAGTTAACATTTTCCAACAGTTTTCAAAAAAAATCGAGAAAAACAAAAAAAAAAATGACGGAGAAACGGGAATTTTTACGCAAAACCAGTTTTCGACCAAATCGATTTTTTTTTTTATGGTTGTAATTCAAAAACTAATCACTGTAAATACTTGAAAATTTCACCAAATGTTAATGTCAGTGTTATCTATATATAGTTAAATTTTCAAAAATTTTCGGCTTTTTTTGAGTTATTTATATACCACTGAAATTTTTGATTTTGATTTTTTTGAGAATTTTTTTTTAAAGTGTCGATACAAAATTTTTGGATGACCAAAAAAAAAAAAAAAGTTTTGAAAATTTAATACAAGGTTCCTTATGAGTTATAAATTTATATAGTTACAATTTTTTTTTATAAGCGTTTATAGTTCAAATTTTTACGAAATCTGTCAAAACGCGGAAATTTGCAAGTAAATTTGAAGTTGAAAAATCATAAAATTTTTTGTGCTCATAACTAAGGATTAAAATTATAATACTAAGTTTTCCATAAGTTTTCCTTCAAGTAGCTATAGAGAAAACTCATAACATCATTATAGGAAAATTTTTAAGGACTTTTGAATTTTTAATTTTACGAAATAGCGTAACGATAACGATTTATCCCAAACGATTTTAAATATTTGTTATTATTCAAAAAGTATAAGTCGTAGATACTTGAACATTTTACCACTTATTAAGATTGCCGTTTTCTTTACGTGATTTAAATTTCAAAATATTTTTAATTTTTTTTTAGCTATTTATAGACAACTGAAATTTTCAACTTTTCTGAAAAAAAATTTTTAAAGTGTCGATAAAATCTTTTTGGGCATATCAAAATACTTGAAAATGTAATACAAAGTTCCTCATAAGATATTCCTATAGTGATTAAAAAATTATAAGAATACATAGGCACAATTTTTTTTTATTAGCATTTGA
>VUJU01001688.1:0-32618 GCA_009835225.1 Aphis craccivora
AATCGACGGTAGACCACGCGATATAATAAGAATACATAATATATTATGTTTTCCAGAGCGTGCTATAGAAATATTTATGTAAGCGTTCTATAGTGTATAATATAATCTCTATACCTGACTACCTATTTAGAAGATATGGTCGTTTTTAGAAATATCACAGTTTCGCGTAGTATGCCATGGCGTATGTATAATTTAATTAAAATATAAGAACAGTATAGTACGTCATCGACAACATGTTTATGACTTATCTCATTTGGTGTCACTATAATATATTTTGCAGCATAATATTCTTCAATATATAACATTAGATTGTTACGGCAATTCGAAAAAGATTTACAAATTCAATTCGCGCGTCCTATATAAGACGTTAGGTATATATTATGTTATTAAATTACACATTTGTATTAAATTGTCATTTTTTGGACTTTCGGGGCGGGGGCGAGGTTTCAGTCGATGGGGTGCCTGCAGTTCCAGTCGCTTATGAGTTTAACTAAAATATTTAGTGTAAATCACGATATACACAACAATAGCCCGCGCAACCGTATACGTGTACCTATATGTATTATATATGATATATATGAAAATATACACATAGGCTAACAGACTGCCATATATGTCTGTTTGGTGTTATTGTTCGGTGACTTTGTTTAGGGGATACGCGTTTTATATATCATTATAATAAAATATTATCAGTACGTATCAGAATATCCCATATAATATGTATGCATATACATACACATATAGGGTGAAGGGTATGGAACAGCCTCGATAAATAGGGGTTTCCGGTGCGGTGAAAGTATAGTAGTGGCGGTGGTAACGCTGCTGGGTCGTGGATAAGGACGACAATCCCCTAAAAGTTACACGTCCCGGTTGTTACACAGACGATGGCTATATTTATAATATATTAATATACACCGAGGCACAATGCGCACGCTGCTTTTTTTCTCAAGTTAATAATATATCAGTGCGCGACGGGTATGTACGTATTATATATATATATTATATAGGTACGTGCACGATTATAATGTGTTGTTGTTGAAGCGTGTTATTTAATCAAGTCCGACTGACTCTCAGTCACACGAGATTATGTTGAAAATATAATAAACGGTCCCTATAAATTATCATTTTCTATCATTTTTGTTTCTCTTTCGGTTAAATAATTTTACTTTTTAACTCGTGTCTTGTTTTAGGTACTATATAAATATTATAAACTATAATATATACTGCAAATTTGACACGAGTGATTACGATTTCTAACTACAGCCGCCGACGCGGTGTATATATTATATATATCATGTCGATAACCACTTGGTATACCATTGTCTAATTAATGACACAGCTCATCGTCTTCGCATTTTCATTAAACAATATACTCCATAATAGTCTAATAATAATATATAATCTCTAAAGCTGTACGTACCTACATTGTAACCTGTGGCGTATAATATATTGTTTAAATTGTCATAACCGGCACTTTATGTATACTGCTTACAGCCTTGACTCTTTATAGCCTTGGAGTTTCACTTGTTAAATACAATAAGACGCAATTGAACAAATATACATTTCTTACAATGTTTTCAATAGTAAGTACATCATCGTTTCCTAAGCCTATTTACTGCTACGCTTCGTCGGTGTGTATTGAATGCTCGCAGGATGCATATCTTATTATATATAATCAAAGGTATAGTGCAGAAGAACTGAGTCCTTCTTTTTTACTAACAATATTTGTTCGTACCCTTTGTAATTTATTATATGTATACTAATTGATAAGATATTTAAATACAAAGGTACGAACATTTTTTTTTCACACTTTTGTATCGCCCTTTTAATTTCTTCTCAATTCGAGCTCTTCACGTTGGTCGCAGGTTGATAATAATAATTATTAATTGCACCCTAAAAAGCTATATATATAATATGATCATATAATTGCTTTTTACGTATTTCTATTTGGTAAATTTTCAGATTAATATATAGGTAAACACGAAACATATATTATGCACACGCCACATCATACTCATGTATATACCTACTTTGCATACAGTTATCGGTACATTGTTTATGTTCGTTTGAATCGCATAGGTAATGCATATGATACATATGATGATGACGACGACGATGGTAATAATAATAATAATAAAACGGATTACCATGTCAATTATTACCAGAGTCGTCGAAACCAGTTCACTTTACTGCAGCAGATTGCAAAACTCGAAAAGACGACTATATATATATTATTATACGAATGTTTACAATTATATTATTGTAAACGCGAAGACTGTGCAGGTAAGTTGACAAACTTAATATTTAAGCGGTTCTCAGATCGCAGGAATATATCGGATAGAAAACCCTGTAATTTCGGTTAGGTACTACACCCAATACGATTATTAAGAATAAATGCGTTAGTCAGTGAAAGTCTCCGAGTTTAGTAGAGTTCAAGACTTGTGCACCGAGATCACCCCCCAACAAATTAACGATTCATCATCTATAACCATATACTCGGGGAAAATCGACATTTAGTCGGGGTGAGTTGAACAAAAAATTACACTCATCGATTATATTACAGTATACTTTTTACCCGTACGCGGTAACGAGGGTTTTTCAGTTTTTACTATAACCTAGTGGAAACCATTCGTATCGGACGTATCGCGAACTCTGCAATACCCTCCGCTGCAGAGCTATAACTGCATCCTGCACTATTTCAAATAGAATATTATACTATATTATTATTTATAAACTGCAGGACTAAATAACGCTTTTAAGCGTCTAAATAATCGAGAGAACAAACCAATACGAAAAAACTGGATAAATACTATCATGACAACCTCAAGATGAAGCCGGCCGAGCACCTCCGGGGCCAGACGTCGATGCTGCAGAGGTCGCTCACGAGCGTATATATAATAGGTACAACGCGCATAATATAATAGTCATACGACACCGGTAATCTCCTTGTACGGGCGACTCGCGCCCAGAGACGGTCGTCGGGACCCGGACGGACGAACGGACGGGTTATTACGGGTAATCTTCCGGCGACGGCCATTTTGTTTTGTTTTTTGTATTTTTTGTATTTATTTTTTATTTTTTTTTTTTTAATAATATTTTTTTTCCACTGTAACGTCGTCGTCGTCGTCGGTCGCTGCGAGTACGTCGCCGCCGGTCACCCGAGATTCCTACAGGTGTGGTCTTCTCCGTCCGTGTTCGCGAGACCCGCAACAGATTAACGCGGTTGACGAGCGCTCCGGTCCGTATATATATTTACGTAATACACATACACACACACACACACGAATACCGTATAGGTACGGAATAATGATATAAGGTGTCAACTGCGACAGCAGTGTGTCGTTTCGCTTTTTTTTTTTTATTTCATCTCTCCAACACCCCTCTCACCCAACGCCCGTCACCGGATCGAATATACAATAATATACATTTCCCACGTCTTTATTATTATGTATATATAATTATTATATACATACATTATGATAATATCGTCTCGTTCGTAATATTATATATCTGTCGACTCTTCTACACAATACACATTATCAGCCGGTCGAGTATATTTTTATTAAGATTTTTCTTTTTTTTTCTTATTCTATCGTTTTTTTTTTTTTATTTTTCCGGTTTGTCACCTCGACAACCGACTTCCCGACACATCGACTTGTCTATATGCGTGCGTATATATTATAAGGTCCGTCCCATCATATACCTACTGCGCGACTAAATAATAATAATAACTATGGCGTGTATACAATATATTATTATATTATATGACTCGTTATTATTGCGCATGCCATATATATTATGTTTCTTTCCATTGTTTGTTTTTTTTTTTGTTCTCATTTTCGCAGTCGCGGTCACTTCCTCGTAGCAAGCACGCGATTCGCATCATCCACGATCTGCTCCGTTCTCGGGTTACGGGGCGCGGTTTGACGGAAAAATTTCCATCGCAGCCGACGATCCATAAACATTAATAACTTTCTCATCCACAATACCGCATATTATATTTATCCGACATATCGCAGGGTTGTATATCGTAATCAAAGCGGACAAAGTACTACTACAGCTATATTGAAATTAAAAAATAACTACATAATAGTGTATGACATTTCACACTGCACTGCACGGATATAATATGATGCTTATTTGTATCAAAGCGATTGCTATTATATTTATTAATTTATATAATGATTCCAGATGATAATTAATTGTTATGATAATATTATGTACATTTGAGCGGTTATAAACAATAAGTGACGGTTATGATAAATGCACCTGAGTATTTGAATAGATATTAGTCTGCACCGCACACCACCAGCAATCGAGAATAATCTGATTACCTATATGTATTTTCTATACGCAAACGATAATACCTAATAAAAAATAATGATTGAAATCAAAAACTCGTGATCGGTAAATAATGTTAAAAACATATTATGCTAAAAAAAAAAAATGACGAAAACCTGTATAATATAATTGAATATAAATATGTAAATCAAGCATTTTTATTTTTAAGAAATTTTACATTATTTGTAAATTACAATATTTACCGTGATCTTTATAGTTATCGCGGTGCTGCAGTACCAATATTTACTTTTCTTGTATTTTTTTTTATCGACATCTCTATAGGAAGTTAATCGACTTCCAACATAACTTTAGGCAAGAGGTACCGTTAATACGTTATGCCAACGGGGCCATGCAGCCAATCCCATCATGATGATTTTGGTTATGGGTACACTAAAAAAGAAATATTATGAAGTGAGTACAAGCCGTGTGCCTACCCGAGTGTACCTTCCACTGTACGTCACATATAGTCGAGGGAACCTTATTACGATATTATTATAGTTATCCTGCAGAGAAGCATTTTTATTGCTAATTTCTATCAGTTTTCTAACGATGCAAACGATATTTCAATAAAAAGTCACATTTGGTTTATAAATCTATAGGTACGAGTATAAAGAATATTTATTAGGTACTTACTTTATGAACAACATGACTATTGGTTGCCAATAATTGTACACCTATTTGAGTTTGCTCGTGTCGAACTGACCGCTATAATGTAATTTCAACATAATATAATAATAATTTGGACAGTGTCGAAAAGTGTGTATTTTTTATTTTTGCGATGGTCAAGTATGCACTATGCAGTATTTATGTATCGTTTATGATTTTATAAATATAGAATGAAACGCATTTTACAGTTTGGGTACCTACTTATCCTAATAAACAGAAACACCATAAGGCATATAGTGTTAATTTATTTACAAACGCATAATTTAAAAATTGTTTTCTTTAATCATTTATGCAATTTAAATATTATAAACCCTACGTATATTTATGCTGCAGCATGGTGTATCAAACATATTTAAATATAATTATAATATTCAACTATCATTTTTTATGAAGTATTATATTAATTGATCATTAAAAGTGTACTTAAATTTATAGTTATGCGTATGCTTGTGAATTACTATAATATAATAATTTATAAGTATACACATATACTTTACAGTGACTTTTAGAGACGTCCAAGTTGGAAAGCCACAGTCCACAGTGCTTTTTTTTAATATGACAAAAAAAAAAAACCCAGAAATCATTTTTTTATTTTTCATCAAAGACTTGAAAAGTTAATCTTAAGTATATTATGATGATGTCATTGTTTTAAATAAATGTATAAGTCGTAATATATATATATATATTTGTTTTGTTAGCTTTTTATAACATCGGACTGTAGTTTCTACCATCGCACTGTTTAATAATTTACTTTCTGTATTTTGTATAGCAACCAAGTTTCGCGCTACGTCGAACTATAGTACTATACATCGTCTAAAACTTACAACATTATTTATTGCGCGCAAATATAAGTTTCAACATTCATAGTTTGGCACATCGATCCATAATCTTTACATGATTATATATTATATAGTTTTAAATACCACTCGGCAACAAAATAACGACTTTGGATGATTATTTTTATCGCGTAAAAAATCACCTCGGTCTCATTATTATATTTCTTCATACACATGTCAATCATATACAATCAAACTCGGCGACAAATTATTTCCGTTTGCGAGAATATTCGAGTGGGTATATACAACCCTCTATAATCTATGACCCCGAATGTTCCGCGCGATACATATCGGAAGAGGGTTGCGTTTATCTGAGCGCGTTATAACGATACGCAGAAATTCACTGCAATCCCTTTGGCAGGGGCAGTATTAACCATTAGGCAGTGTATAAGCACTGTGTCTAGGTCCTACGACAAATAAAAGGCTAAAAGGTGGCTAAATTTAAAAAAAAAACATATGATCTGCTTTGGTTTCATTCAAAATCTAAAAACAACATATTAATGTGTTATGTATAATCTGCAAATTGTTTGCTCTATATTTTTAGATGACGGGCTGCATATATGTCATACTATAAGGAAATTATTATTGTAAATACTCTAAATTGATAATTGAAATAAATTGTATGTCAATATAAATAATTAGTATTTACGAGTAAATAATAATTGATACGGACACGGTACATAATATGCAAAGTTAAAAAAATATAGTATTAAAAAGTGCGTAGATGTTATGAAAAATTTTTTTTTCCAGTGCTTTGGTCTTATTACGGATGGCTTAATCCGATTTTGGCCTTTGGGCTAGCAATTAAACGTGTGTCTATAATACATACGTTTTAGTATATTGTAATACATTAATACGTAATAGTACGTTCGGGTCAGTGCTGGATTAAGGAGGAGGGCTTCCTTGATCTTCTGACTACACCATTTTGTAATTATTGGTCTGTTAATACAGATCAATCGTCCGCAAAAATGTTCTTAGATTAATTTCTAAATAACGTAGCAGTACTTGTACACGTCGGTATATACACCACCATAGCTGGTATTAGATATACGCAGTTTGGAAATTCAGAAGTATCTGCAGAAGTAGAAATAACACAACGGCCAACGAAAATTTTCCGTAAAAAAATGATTATTATATTAATTTTATCGTTAAATATTAGTCAATCATTATTATGTTTGGACGTAAAGTAAAAATATAACGTCAAGTGATTTTTTAAAAAGTTAAAAGGTGAATTGTAGTCTTCTGAGAAAAAAGACTAATATTTTTTTTTTTTTTTAAGTGCTTAGGAATATGTTTATTTTTGTTTAATTTGTTGATGAGTTAATAATTATCATTATAATTGTTTATTTAACTTTTACATTGATATTTTGGATATATTGTATATTACATTGGACCAACTTAAGAGCTGTGAATTTGTGAAAAAAATGCATTCTTTTTACAATATTATAAGACATAATAGATATAGTTTCTTTAACACAAAGTTTGGTTAAAGTATTACAGAATTCAATTTTTAAACTTATGTTTTGCTATTTTTACATTTTGGCATTTTCGATTTATTAGGTATTATATGAATAATTTTTATTTATTTAGTTTTATTTTATAAAATATATTATACGAACTGTGTACGCAAGTCGTATTAAATCAATACAATTTATATAAACTTACATCAACTTGAAGACTTTATAATTGATTCGTCGATTTTGTAATTTTAGGATATACATATATATATATATATATACAGTTTTTTTACACTAATATAATACTTCGTATTCGATGACTTATATAAGCCGCTCACCTCAATGATTTGATATACTTATTACTTATAGTACCTACGTAGTTAAGTATAGACAATATATTGGGTACTTCTTGAAATTACAGCTCAACTATTTTTAATTCTTCTTAAATTTTCAGTGTATTTATTTTCTCGACATTTTTTTTTGATGTCTGAACTTCTTACATATTGTTAAGCTAACGGTTTACGGCTGATGGTTAAATGGTAGGTAATGATAAATTTGTTTATGTATTGTGCTACTATCATCTTCGTTTGGATTGATTACCCAATTGCATGAATACTATGAAAACGACATTTTCGAAAAAAAAAATCGATTCGGCTTATTATTTGTAAATAATACACTTTTTTATTATCTGGGATTAACATTATACTTTCATTCGTGATTTAACTGTGGGAAAACATTAAAATCTTGATATTAACATTATAGTTATTTCTATAAGTTAAAAATTTTGTTTTATTAATACATATAATACATAATACATACTATTATAAAAAAGTTATTTGATAACTCTATTTGTCCATAACATTTTTTTTATGTCTCAAAAAATAAAAATAGCTTACATGGTAAAATATAAATGAAATTATTTTCAATTTTATGTTTTACGCTGTAATCTTCTGACATTGTTTTAGTATAAATGATAGATAAATAATGTTAACTGCAGGTAACCTAACTTAAATTTACTTTTAGTAAAATTTTTTACAAGTTTTTACTTGAAATTTATTATATATCTTCATTTAAGTAAGTATTTGACTATACAAACTGGATACTATATATAGTATTTAATAATTGTGTTAATAACCTAACTTTTGTTTTCAATCTTACTTAAATAAATTGAAATAAAAAAGCAGATTTACGTAATTGATGAGTTATTAATTATTTTAATACTGTCATTTGAAATTGTATGCCCAAAGGCTGAGATTATTAAACAAGTGTGGAATAACAACGTGCCTGTTATTAATTTTAATCTATTAAATAGAAGATATAAGTGATATACTTATATATCCCCAATTTAATACAATAATAAGTTATAGTTATAGGTAACATATATAGTATAATTATATATAAGTACTCTTACCTACCATGTCACTTAATTGTTTTAAAATTATACATACCTACCAAATCCAAAATCAATCATCTTACTTCAAATCATATTCCAGACAATTATTCATCATGCAAATTAAAAAGTATAATCAATAATGTACACTTCTTCCAAACACAACACCGTTCTTAAAGTACAAAGTAATAAATAGCCCGCATGTCCCCCGGTTCCCAAATCCCAGCTCCTACGTAATATAATATTATATCTATTTCAAGATAATAGATTTTTATTTTTAACTACTGTTTTATTAATTGTTGCATAATATCTACGAGAATATAGTCGTACATTTTCTTTTATAAAAAAAATAGAAGTATATATATTTATCTATTATATGCAATTATTGAATTTTTTACTTTAATAGCTATATATAATTCACTATTTCACTGTTATTATTATTATATATATTATGCAAGATAGCTGGTCTCTGCCGTATATGCACCGATGATCGATGTATGGGGATGTCGGTGGACCACTCGCGTCGCCCTCCTCGTCGTCGTAAGTAGTCCTTTACCGAGTAGACGGAACGAGTGAGAGAGGGGTGCGCGCGCTAGCTCGCACACACACATACACATACACATACACATACAAAGGCACAAACACAGCGAAAGAGAGAGAGTTATATTGAGAGCGAGTGAGCGGCCAACGGTGCAAGTTGATCCGCTTAGTGTATTGGGAGACGGCGGCGATGTACTCGTGTACACGCTCTTCCAAAATCCAGACCCCCTCGCGCACATCTCCCACCGCCAGCCCCACCGTAGTGTATACCACATCAACCGATGTCGACGTTCCTTGTAAAAACGAATTTCTTTTTGCTTTTTTTTCCGCTCGCATTTTCCTTTGGGGACTACTCACTCTATCGCTCTTGCTCTCTCCGCCTGCGAGAATCCCGACGACGTCGGGTACAAATGGAAAAGAGGGAGCGCGAGCGCGCCCGCTCGTATATATACGTACGCATCATTAGTGACGGCGGTGGAGGCGAGGGCTGTTATACAGCAATGGACGTATGGCGGTGTGGAGCTGAGGATTTTGTCGAGTAGAAGAGACGAGAGGACTATTCGAAGAGGGGGAGGTAGACTACGGAAAGCACGCCGCCCTCGTTATACCTGCGGCCGCGTCAGGGTCGAGAGTATAGTGTACGATATATAACAACCGCGCGATTGTTTTACCGTCCCGCAGTGAATTCTCCGAATTTAATATTAGGTATATTGAATTTCGCCTCTTCTAGAAAATAGCTGACTATGTTCTACATATATTTTATAAATTCGATAATTGCAATGCATTTTGTATGCATCATACAATGGAAATTGATTGGCCATTATGTTTTCGTAAACTTCGACACACTTATTGTCATAAGCTTTTGGTGGACGGAGCAATGTTAAAAAATTAAACATTTAAAATGTTATTATATTTTTATATTTTCAGTGAATTATTATTTTCTTGATTTTTGACAAATAAATACATCTTAATGTCGGTTAGATGTAATAAGTATCATAAATACTATGAATTACATATTATTATAATATTATAAATATACCTAATACCTACTTGTGTAACCCATGCATGTGCTGTCACTATATATTATAACAATTATTAAATTATATCGTATTCTTTGATTTCACCATTTTCGGTTGGTATATAGTTTGAAATAATTCAAAAAGTAACCTCTCAAAATTAGATAGCAATGCCGTATATCATTTCATCGTCGTCGACTCTGACTCTGCCAATTCCCGGCTTAAGATTTAGAACAGCGCATGCCGCGTAGTGCTTATTCTAACCGATTTTTTTACGTCAGAACAGCGAGAATACTATTCGCAAAAGCAATAAATTAATGCAGTTTTCCAACACTGCACGTCATGACTTACGCAGATGTGACCGCATTCGACTTTCGGTACGCAAATATCGCAGTTATTGATATTTGTCTTAGTTAGGGCGATCGCGTGGCGTGTAAGAATAAAGACATTACTTCGACTTTTTTCGACGAGAAAACCCTACCCGTGTGCATTTCCTCGCCCGCCAAGAATTCATCACTGTACATAAAATATTACCAATCGTGCGTACATATATTGTGTATATATTTCCACCATTCTGAGTCACATGCATCATCTGTGGGCTGGCTGGCTGGCTAGCTGCAATTACGTGTATTATATTATATCCGCGGTTTATCTTAAAACAATGGGACCCCGACCGTCGTATTGTAAATAATACACATTGGTTGTGTGGGTTGCTGCTCCGGTTACACCGCTGTGCATTTATTAATATAATAATATTAAAAAAAAAAAAAAATACGCGTATACCTATTATGTATATAAGTATTATACCAATACGTAATAATCTCGAGTGCCCGAGCCCGCGTATTTGTATTGTGAATAAAATATATAACATCGAATTCTATGAAAAGAACAACGTCGGCGATACAAAATCAATATTTATCGGTAGGTATATATAAATATTATACTTAAATTTAAATATATACATACATATATATATATGTATAATAATAAAACCCGTTGTGGAAGTCTATATTGCTGCGTAAGAGTTGTAGGACACTCGAGAATCATGTTAATATTCCGTTTCTCAGCCTCCGTTCCGAAAAAATACTACCAGAATGAACGCGAGTAATATAAAAATATAAAATCGTGTTTTATCCATATAATATACCTGCACTATATGAAATAACTTAATTAGGCGTATATACGCTTAATGCCTATCTATCTATAAATATAATCTATTTGTTATATTTTATGATACTATATAGAATCGAGTAATTGACATTAATGACATTTGGACATTATAGAACACCATAACAATATAATACATACTAACCGAAGGTTATGATATCGTCTATGAAGAATGATGACGTATCATTACATGTATATAAGTAAACTTGTTATCATGTCTACCGATATAGCAAGAAATGTCCATTACACGATATACATTACTTAAGTATTTTTTTCATTACACGTTATTGAGTGCGCGATTGAAAAACGAAAAATATACAAATATTGGATAAAGCGAAACTCGGATAAAAAGATAAATTTTTCATCGGTGTATTGGAATTTGTAGATTTTATTTTTATTTTATATGTAATCTATGGAATATTTCTATAGTTCTGGTTGAAAATTGAATATCCATACTATTGTAAAACGCGCTGAATAATTAGAACATTTTTAACCTAACCATGATGACTATTGACTATAATATAGACAATTAGAGTATAATTCTGTGGCACTCTGGTTTAAACTAACCTCGTTTCCATCGACAGTATCCTTACATTGAATATAGGTGTACATCTGAGTATCAGATAAGTCGACATTGCGAGTGCTTTGTCCAGCTAAATGTCTCATAAACTGCAAATCGATTTTTTTATGTTTGCGGTACTGCTAATTAATTGAAAACCGACGTGGTCGAACCTGCGGTGGATAGGATACAGCGCCGATAGTGTATATAATATAATATAGGTACCTATAATTCGGTTTAAATTTGTTTCGGTTAGAGTGCAGTTCAGTTCTGGTGCCATGCACAGTGGACACTACTATAACTATATGGGTACAGCGTGTAACGATGTAGGCACTATATTGTAATAAAAAACATACAGAAGGTTAGGTTGTAGGACCGGGTGATACCAATAAATATAGCAATACAAATCTCGATAACGTGATACATAATGTACTATAGGTACGAAAATGTTAACAAAAATCAACCGCTGCGTTTCGTTATGTATTTGTTTTATTTGCTCTAGAGCGTATGTGTGTGTGGGTTTGTATATATGAGCAGCGCACACGCGCCTATTCGGAAACGATTAGCGGACTTACCCGCCGATAATAATACACCGGGGGAGTATATAATAACATATAAGTAAATATTATTTTTTTATTAATATTTTATTCCCCCGTCGAGATGATAAGTGACTTGAAAAAGGTATTAAACGAGAACACCGCTGTGAATTCTGTCGATCGTATATAATAATAATATAATAATATTCGTTGTACTGCAATGTAGGTACACATACACAAACAATACGCAGTAGTGTGGTAATAATGGTACAATGGTTATGTTATAGTATATAAGGTGTAATTAGTAATATTAGTATATCACGATTATACTAATAGCAATTTATAGGAACAGACAACTTCAGTAATATATACACGAGCGACACGACTATAGCTATACATAATATGTGTAAATATAAAAAAGTCCATTCGTTCATTTGTTAGTATATTATTGATACATCATAAGATGACGTTAGAATGTTAAATTGTAAATATTTACAATGTTATTTTAAAAATTGATTTATAAAATTATAATAGTATGTAAGTATTTCAACAATTAAAATTAAAACAATGAACTGTATAGTGGGAAAATTATAAAAACCATACTTATTAAAACTAGTTACAAGATAGCCAATTACCCATTGTAACTCTATTTAAGGTTTTAGACGAGTTATATAAGTACTGCAATTCTAAACGAAATACACAATAACATGTGTACGGACATTTTACGGTATTTACCGATAAAGAAGTTAAGAATTAATTTTTCAATTGCCTATATTTAATCTTTTCTCTCTTGTAGAAAATATAATCATATAATTAAAATTATTTACACAATATAATTATTATATATATTATATAAAACATATTACCTATATATTTAATTTATTGTTATTTTCAACTCTTAATATTAGATTTAATTTTACCAATATTTTATGTTATATTTGTGGTGACACAAATCACTATTTTATACATTCATTATACTAGCTAGGTATATATATTATATTATATTGCAATTTGCAGGCAATTTAGTAATTTGATATTTTTGCATGACTATACCTTAGCACTTCACACAATTGTAGACTTGTATATATATAGCTCCACTTCCTTTCTTATATTTTTCAAATAGTTTAGAACTCTTTAGCGAGAAAGTTTTTTGTGCTGTTATTTGGTAGATATTCATATTAATCTGATGCCATGTGTGCAATTAGATACCTACAAAACTTTGATACTATATATACGATTCTGTTATTCCAAATATATATATGAAATATGCTAGTGCGAACAATACCTATGTCCTATATATTACAATACCTATATGCATGTGGAATCCAAACCTTACAGAGGTAAAGATTAAAGGCTAAATATATACTATTAAAGTCTGGCATATGTAGTGGGCGAGGTATGTACACAATAAGTACCTATATACTATACTACTAGTACCTATACTAGATTTAAAACATTACAATAATTGGGGTGAATAATTCATAAAAATATAGTAATCAGCGTCTTTTTCCGCAAATAAAAATTTCATCAAATTATTATGACGTAAAACAATTATATATTATAGTTACTGGATGACTATTTTATCGAACAGCGCTCACTAACAACAGCTAGATAGTTCAAAATACCTACCTATATTATTAACGTTTTTTTAAAAAAAAAAAATGAAAAAAGTTATTTCTCATTTAAAATAAAACGAAAATGAAATTTTTGTTATAAATATACATATTTTAATATTTTAATTTTTTTACTTTTTACTTTTTTGAATGACAATGACAACATATATTTTTAATTTCATACTCCGGAGCAAAATATTTTAGAAGTATTACAATAGTAAAAATTGAAATTTGGATAATAAATTAATGAGTTATAATTTTAGAAATATTAAAATTTTTAAATTAATGTGTGGGTAATGAAGAGGTAAGATAATAAGATAATAAGTACCCCAAAAAATGTTGGTCTGCAGCTATTACTTTATACCCAAACTTTCAATACTTAATATAAGTTATAAGTTATATCTCATAAACTGTTCATTCTAATTTCAATATATTTTATATATTTTATATACATCAAAATATTCCAAAAAATATTCTGCTTCAGAATATGAAATTTTAATTGTATATAATGCGCTGTTTTTCAACAAGTAAAAAACTTAAATAATACCTATCATAACAATTAAAAAATATTAAAAAATGATGTTTTCTTTGATGATTTGAAATTAAATAAAAAATTGTTTTTTTCGAAAATAGGTAGATATTATTAATAGATTTTTAAATTATGAGTGTTATTATTTTATAAAATATACTCACTGACTACTGAATATACCTAGGTATATTATTTTTATATTTATCAATTTATACCTAATTAATTTTTTATTATTTGTTGAAAAGACGAAGCGCACTATTGTCTACTATATAGGTATTATAAAATAATTATAGGTAGCCACCACAATAGTATCTTAAATTTAGTACCTATAGGTACTTATCGCGTAGGTACAGATAAATACTCGTGTGTTAGTCCGTATATAAATACCTATAATAAATTGTATAGCTACTTTAATCTATACAAAAATATACAGTTACCTATTCCTGTTGAGCAAAATATATTTTTTTTTATTACAACAATGTTTTCGCAAAACCGTACAGCGATATACGCGCATGAATAGATTTACATTTATACATAAACGATACATAATTATTATACAAAGTCTAGACTATATACTGCATCACGCGCTGAATAATACAGAGAAACGTATAAACAATTATACTTGTAAATATATATATAGAACCGGCGGAGCAACGGTTAAAAAGTACACACGTATAAATATATTATATTAATATATCGCGTCTCTCCTCGAAACCTCTCACTCATCTTTCAAAAAGGAATATGAACGGCGAGAGAATATAATATTATTTAAATATAGACTCATTCCAACGTTTTCCTACCCATACCCAACTATATACATATAATATCCTATGTATGGGTCTTACACACGCGAGCGCGCACATTTACATAATATTATATAGATATATAGAGTATCGTTCTGCCAGTGGTGGGACGGCGTACTTCTTTGTAATGATGCTCAGATGAGTATATAAGGGTGGTACATTTATATATATATTATATATAAGTATACATGCAAATGACACGAGTTTTATTACTCTGGCGAGTAACTTTTCATCATATTATATATACTTTTATCGTGTGTAGGTACCTATATACCTATATTACGTGTATTGAATATATAGGACAACCTACACAACATAAACGTGTATATAGTATATATATCATCAATATATGTATACGCAGACGGTTGGTCTCGCGCTGGTGTAAAGTCGAATTTGTTTAACGACGGCTGCTTGCTGCGTCGATGCCGGAGGACGGCGTGCTGTAAAACAGGGCGATATATATATGCGTATACTCCGAGGTATATATAGAAACACACCCCCACACGCAGCCCTTGTAACCGAGATAAAATATATATACTCTGCCGGGCTCGTCGTGTGTGTGTACCTATAGACGTATATATAGACTGCAAGTATATATGTACCCTAGCATGTGTGTGTGTGTGTGTGTGTGTGTGCGAGCACATATACCTTTCAGGGACGTATATATGATATTATATACCTATGTATGTGTTGAGCGAGAGCGCGAGAGGACACGTCCCGAAAAATGAATAAAAAAAATGTACAAAAGAGGAGTGAAAAATATACATAAAATCGTCGTCGCGTTGACTTCACGTGTACATATACATATACATGCACACAAATGAAAAGAGGGGCGGAACCAGATCGGATCGACCGCCGGCCAGGGCCCGCCCATCAATTAACCAGCCACGCCCGTCTGGGTGAGCGGTGTTATCGATTATATTATTATACCTACCTCTCCGTCGTCGTCGTCGTAGTCGTCGTCCTTATCCTGCAGTGTGCGCCGACGACCGACGAACGACGACCGAGACAAGGAGCGGGAACGTCGCGCATCGTTCCGGTCTGCGAACGGCGAAAGAGCTGAAAACATGGGGAACAAAGAGAGAGAGAGAATAAGAGAGAGTGAGTGTAAGGGAGAGAGTGAGAGAGAGAACATAAGGACTCGATAGTCGGTTAGACGAAAGAGAGACAAACAAACTCACACAAATAGCGGAGAAAAAACACACACGCCCAAGAAGCGGAGAGCAAAACAAAACCTCATTATTCTTGCACACTACGACGACTACGGCGCTAGCAACAGTAATAACGTCATAGTGTTTGCCATTGCCGTCCTTATGTATACGCTCGCACATATTACACATAGATCTGATAATATTAAATACATTTTCAGGTTTTCCTCTCTAATTTTTCGTCTCACATAACTATATATAGTATATACATACGCTATTACATCTCGCGACTACACGCGTATCGCCAAGTCTTATAAGCGCGCTCAAATATATAGGTAATGATATATGTATGAAAATATATATACGTATATAATATAAATGTATATAATAATATTATATTGAATTGTAAAGTCGTTGTAGCGAGCTCGCTTGTGACCCCGCAAACGATAGAATTATAAGACGATGCTGCTGCTGCTGCAACGTTTAAAAAGTCCCGAATTCCAAGCGGCAGCGCCACCCGAGCGTTTATATAAATTTGCAGTTCGTTTTTTATCCGTTTTGTCTCTTATACCAGAAAAGGTCCACAAAATAGAATTATAGCAGCCATATATGTTCAATGTTGCAGTGTTCGTTACGTCGAACGTCAATATTATATACCAAATACTTGTAAGGACTTTTAATTGTTTTAACTTTGATTTATTAGAGCAAATTGTAGATTAAGTATATGTATGTTCTACAATTTAAATTTATAAGACTGACTCACACAAAAATGTATATAATGGAATGTTAGGTCTGCTATTACGATATTAAAATTTCAAGCTTGTTATGTAATAAGATGATTATACATAATTAATAATTATGGTTATATAATTATAAAATATTGCAATTTAAAAAATGCTCATAACAAGCTTAAAAATAAAACATCGTACAAAAAGCCAAATAATACAAGCATAATAAATCATGTTTTACATTCAAATTTGACATTGGATCAGTTCACTCTAATATATATTATTAAATAGTTATAAAAACACAGTGTTCGGTGATAATTAATGCAACTTAACTATGTTGACACATGACTTCATAGTAGTTACGCTCCTCGCTTTAACTCGTCATCTTGAGACTTGGGAGACTAAAAGTTGAGAGCAGTAGTAGTGGTCATTTTGAAAAAAATTCAACGATATGATTATGCTATCTGGTTTATAAAATTAACTAATACCTAACTATTAAATGGCAATGTGCCAGTGCCTATACTTATATATACTTATCGATTGGCACTTGGCAGTGTTAATAATTTATAATTGATTTGTCATATAAATGAGAAGGGGCAGAAGAAGAGAGGTATGCTAATAAAAGTGTAGATAATTTAAAATCTTCTAATATAGTAATATCAACCTAAAACGATTAGGTATAACATATTATATAATATGTTCTCTTCGTTTCACGCAGACTCTATAAATTTGTATAAAGCGAGTGTTCAATGCATTTAAATGCGTATATTTGGAATGTCAGAGAATATTATTAATATTCATGGCGTATACAATTAAAATACGATTATTTTTTAATGTAACAAGATAAAACAACTAATTTTTAAAATTCTTGATTTCCAAAAATACATTTAGGTATTGAAAGTTATTTCTCGTTTATTATAAAATGCTAAAATGAATGACCAATCGGTCAAAATGTCAAGTCTATATAGAATCGTTTTTTTATATGAATTACAAAACAGTAGGTATATACCTACCAATCGATTTGGGTCAAAACGGGTTTTCCGTGTTATCTTCAGCTCTCGTGATCGTTGAAGAGAATATTCCCGCTATACACACATTATTATACAAACACACACGAGCTAGCGCACGTCACACTTTATTTTGACCTTTTTAATAATATAAACAAATAATTAACTCGATCGACTACGTTAAAATATTGTACGCGTTGTTTGGAATGTTGATATCATTTACCGATGCATCCGCAATCGTGATAATACAGTAAAAAGTAATCAACATTTTTATAAAAAGAATTATATTTATATTATATTTTCCATTTGCTATCTATATATTATTATATTACTATATTATAGTTGTGTGCATAATCAGTAAGCATACATAACCGATAGGAATACAATAATAATAACTGTGACGCATACCAATGCGAGTGCAGCGGTGTAAAGGAGGATTAAATGAGGGACACTATAATATAGTGCATATAATATATATATATATATAAATTATATAATAGCCGAAAACTCAACCTAACTAAAAAATATTATTGTATTACTCGTATATGTATATTTATATTTTATGCGCCGTTGTAGGTAATATCGTCGCTGCAAAAAAGTTGTTAATGAGAAGTTATCGAAATTTACACTGCAAACGTCTGCAGCTTCCTATTTTAGATGAGTACCTACCTATAAATTTCATATATTTATTACATATAAAATAACATAACATTAAATACGATGATAAACGCTATGCTATGTGAACACTATATTTGCAGTCTAAACTTAAACCGTTAAATATATAATAAATATATAAGCAATAGGTATATACACACTGCAAGAGAATTTTGTTTACGACCCACCCTGTACTATCTGTATTTTATTATACGTAAATCGGCATCTCTATCGTACTACCGTATTATAATATTACGTTATGCAACCGTGTGGGTAGTAAATGCCTTTATATATTATAATACATACGCCGCTGTATTGTATTGTAATTCGTATAATATGATATTATAAACGCGCGGCGCCTGCAGCAGGCCAACAGTCGTATTTTGGCCGCGAAGACAGATACTATCGCGGCTTTCGATTTCGCCGCCGCGCGGCAATAAATAAAATATTATAATACTAAGTATAATAATATGTTCATATAAAGACTCCCCGCGACGACGAAAGAACACATATGAGTAGCCGGAACACTCGACGCGACAAGTATAAAGTACTCGTATACTCCTGCAGCGGCACAGCAGCAGGCTTTTCAATATAATATTATACAAAAAGTACATACACATTGAAAACTACATATTATAAAAATCGATTTTTTCCCCTATAATATGCACAGAGAATATACATGCACTACGCATCTACGTACACTATAGTCTACTATGGTATATAACTAGAGCTGTAATTGTAGGTACGTGATTTTGCAACGGGTTCTGATAAAATGACTCTCAGATGAGTACCTACTACCAGGTGTATAAGTACAGATGCATGTATAAGCTGGAGAAAAGACATAACATATTATAACGGTATTACAATTTGAATAAGGTGAATAATACTGTAAATTACAATTTTTAAAGGTATACGAGATGCTCTTTTATTAAGTTTTATGTGGCACAAATTACCAAAATTAATTTTTATATGTGGCGGAAATTAAATATATTTATATTTATATATTTGGTCTTGTTTTTGGGGAAAATTACATACTCTCTATATCGAATATACGACGATATTATATACATAGCATATTTTTTTTGCAAATATCGAAAATTATTTTAAATGATAAATCCATATAATCAACAATTAAAAAAAATCATTACGATGACATACCTAAAATATTCAACTTTACATGAAAAAAAAATTTTAATTTTTATAAGTATGTATAATTTGTAGAGTACCTATTATAATGATATATTATATATACGCGAGTTGTCTTTAATGGATAGCATTATTATTATACTATACCATTCCCATTGTCTTCGTTATCATCTTTAAGAGATCTGCACGCGAGGGAGCTTTATGTGCTATAGGTATATTATTATATTATAATGCGGTTATAATTCAGGTGAATGTCACACACACACACATATATATATATACATTATGCTCGATTTTATTCAATGCCAACTATTTATAATAAGTATATAGTGCCGTAATGGAGCAATAAGAGTGTTTATATGCAAAATAACAATTAGTACCTACAACGAATCGTATGAAAAACCCATGACTGAAAATATTTTAATCATACAACTATATAAAAATAATTTATTAATCACATAAATTTGTTTATAAAGATCGGTTTTTGTCCGAACGATTGTAAGTTCACTTTGGTTCAGTCACAGGTCGTGCTCAGTAATAACTCGTCCACCATAATAAACATATAATATATACAGTACCACTGTAATGTACTAAATTGCATTATACATCCAACCTGCACCCTCTATACCGTGGTTATCAAATATAATATAGAAAACCGCAACAATATATTATTATCATATTATTAACGATGAGCTGGCCCTCGGGCAGTTTGCTATAATATAATGATATACAATATGTACACAGTATTATATACACATCACACGCAACAGACATTGAGGCGACACCTATTGTGTGCCCAGAATTTACAAGCGAAAATAATATAATATATAATAAAAGGTATAATACGTTTTGTATTATATTTTACTAAATGCAAACAGCATGCGTTATTGGCCGTGGTGTACTGTCATTATGCGTACCTAAATTATGAACGTACCTATATATAATATATACAATATTATAATATGATATTATATTAAACGACTATTTTGCTTTAGGCTATATCTGACGTAGTATTATATTATACGATTTGTGCGGCCGCCGCAGCGGTCCGTGTATAGACAAATTGACGTCAATAATGGGAAACATAGAATGGGTTTAATGAAACGAGTTGATATAAAACCACATTCAACACCCTTAGAGAGTATGAGATCTCCATCAACCGACTCAGAATAGAACGCACACGCCCTGTTCATTTATGTAGGTATATAGGTATATTTATTTAATAAAGAGGAGAGACCCTTCATTTTGCTCGTGCTGTGGTGTTTCTATCACAACCTAACACGTCTAACAGAATGTAGAGCTCGTGAAGTGAGGTGAGGAGTAAATTCGGAATATACTGCAATCGCCTAGCCCGTTAGCTTGCTACCAAACAATATCTCAAAACTAGTACAATTCTTGTAAGAAACACGATCTATCTATCTATACCATATATATGACGGAAACACACAAATAAACACAATACCTATACAAAAACCACAGATATACGAGTATATTATACAATAACTATAGATAGCTAACTGATTATGTCTGACGCATTATGACTATGAAGCCAAACGCCATATGCGTGGTAGTCAATGTTTTTGTTTGTAATCACTTTATCAGTTTGAATTTATTGTTATATTATAATTTATAAAGGCATAATGTAATAATGTATCTTTAATATTTGATAATATATCTGTGGCTAAATTAAAATGGCATATACTTTTATTATATCAGTAAGAAATTATAACAATAATTAATGTAAACATTGACTACCACGCACATGGCGGTTGACTTCCAAATGTTGTACTGGTTAGCTATCTAGTTATTGTATATATCTGTGACAAAAACTCTGTTATTATCGATCGGGTGGTATTATGTTATAAATTACCTATTTAATTTAACTTTATACATTCTCGACTGTATATTACTTTCAATAAATATAAAATATATATAATATGTTACTATTATCGCATGGATTAATAACAATATATTGAGGTAAATGCTATCGTTTATGGTTCATCGTTTTATTTTTTATAAAAAATTTTATTGACATTATATTGACTTCTTATTGGAGTGTGGTAAATATGTAAAGAGTAAACACTATTATTTCGCATCTTCTCCCATAATGCACCATTAGGGAGCCGAATACAAATTAAAATGATGAGCGATAAATGATTACATTGACGTTATACCTACCCATATGCTATTATTAACTATTTAATCGATGTATATAAGTTACTAAAACTCTGTATGAAAATATTAATAATGTAATGTTAAGTTCACTCACCATATAGATGCCACGGACCGATTGTATAATAATAAAATACCACTCTGCAGTGTATATCAGGTGATTTTTTTATGATGAACCAATCTGAAATATTTCAAAAACAATTAATATTTATTTTACAAAATTGTAAGTATAATAGGTAAATAAACAAGTTTTTTGTCAATATAATTTTTTACAGTGACAGTATAAATTTTTAATGTCTTATTTCTAAACAGAATATTATTCTACACATTTTGATAAATGTAAAAAAAAAAAAAATACGGACTAATAGTATATAGTTAATAGTAATAGGTATATAGTTTTTAGCTTATAGATTATATTTTAATGACTAGATGAGTGGAGTAGTGGACCAACATCTTACGGAACATTTAGGTACCCCGCTGTACTACTGTTCTACGCTTATCTTTACTTCAAATAACTTACAAGCTACTCTTCCGAAATGCATTGAATAATATATAATATAATAGTCAATTGCTTCAGAATATGAAGTTAAAAATGTATGTTATCGTTCAAAAAGGTAAAAACTTAAAATAAACGAAAAAAAAATATTTTTAGTAACGTTAATAGTTTTTGAAATAATGAATGGCTTACTATAAAAAAAAAAAAATCATTGACCTGTATATACTTAATAATCTTAATATTAAACACGCTTTTTGTCAGTTAGACGTGTATAGCTATATGTATATTGTATATTGTATATATACTATAACTGAATATCGTAGTACCTATATTTACCTTTATAATATAATGTGTAAAAAATATTATAAAGCCGTATAGGTATTCATTATTTCATGGTTTATCAGTGTATATATATATAAAATAAGAGCGGTAGTATCTGCATGGAGTATATAGTGTTTAGAGCTGGAGTCGGACTAGACCCTTTGACTGTTGCACCGATATACTACAGGACTAGGGGTGCGGAGAAGTTTTATTCCTATACGGGAAAAAATAAAATTACCCGACGAGGGTTCGGTGGATGTAAAAAAAATAAAGCGAAATACCATCTATATAATATGTGATATACATATTACATAATATTATATAATATGTATTATATTGGGGGTAGAAAGAAAGGCGTGTAGTACCTATACACTCTTTCTATACGCAGGTACGTCATATATTATTATATTTTATAAAATGCTTTTTTTTTTTTTAATGGAAAAGAAAATAAAACTCGTAACATATACCTACGAGTATATATGATAATATATGCAGTAGGCGCATCACACACATACGAGTAAATACGTAGGATATTATATATGTATAGGACGATATAGGTACCTTTGTATATAAATGATAGAGCTACTGCGCGTGTAATACCCATATATATATGTGTGTGTGTAAAAACGACGAATGCAGCGCTGCAGACGAGCCGCGAGTCCCTCGCGGATCATTAGGCTCTCTGTGCAACAATAATAACACGTAATACATATACTTATAATACGAGTGGGCATATAATGTACAATATATACATAAAAATATACTTGGGAAATGTAGAGCCGGTACCTGACACCCGTTTTTGTTCAGAGCCATCATCGCATATGAACAAATAAGAAGAGGTGCATGTAATATATTTTGGGAGATCGTGGCAATAATAATTGATTGTGCGGAACGAACACGCACAATATCATCGCCATACAATTATTATTCCGAAAATTTATATGTATCGCCGCGCGGGTGCGGATTTTTTGCGTTTTATCTTTTCGGATTTTTTTATTTTTATTATTTTTTTTATTGCGTTTTTTATTGCCGACTTACGCGTTTTTAATTCGTTACATTGTTGTACGCGCATAATATATATCTGCAGTACCTACACAGCGCACAATGCGGCGATAGAAAATTTCGTATAAATATATATGTGTACACTATATACAATATATAATGGTTACCGCTGCTCCGTTTATTATTATTTTTTTTTTTTGATTTGACGAGGGGTAGAGGGTAAAAAACCCACTTATCGTCTTCTATAGTTCTAATAAAACACTCGACTGCAGCAAGAGTACAATATATATAATATACAACCAACGCGCACGAAATCCAACTATACCAATATATACCGGTATCGGTGAAGCGATGCCCGCTCGTGTCCATAAAATAAGTAAAATATCGTATTATCGCTACCTATTATAATTCCCGTTCATATCGAATAATGCTCTCTTCGTGCTGTAGATTATAGAAAATAAAGCATTTTTCATTCCACTGCACTGAGCAGAGACAGCATAACAATAAATTCAAAACTATACATAATAGTACATATTACACCAGTACGCGATACCAATGACGAAACTTTAAAGGGGTTTGAAGGAATTTAGTCTACTCGCTAAATCAATTAGTTTTTGTACATATTATTTCGTTAGAAAAATAATTCATCATTAAAACCTTAAAGAAAATTTTTAATTCTTGTTTACCTAATATATACGCTGACTCTCGCGGGTGAGCTTTATCAACAACAGTGAAGTCCACCTCTGTGTACCCTTTATGTCGATCTCTTTTCCCTTCGCCTCCAAATGCCGACTGACATATAAATTAAGTAAGCCCCCGGCTTTGAAATAGAATGAGAAAAACTTTCAAAACTTTATAATGTCTCCGTTTTTAAACTTATTTCTCCTATCATTCAAACATTATAGTTTCCGCTTTTAATCCTTAAATGTTAGCCGGCCTGTAGTCGCCCTAACTCCAAGTTACGGATGGGCCATTATTTTCTACTGAATCATGCATCCCCAAGTTATACTTTGGTGATGATATAATAATATAATCTATACTTTCGTCACTTTTAATTTAATAATCCAGCACTCCAGCTATCACTTTCGATAACTCATAATACACAGATCTTTTTCTTCTCTTTTCACCTATTTCTGTTGTACTCTTATCCTTTAAAATTCCATCCTATGTTCAAGTTGTTCAACTCTTATACATATTGGTTAGAGTGTAGATAATAATTTATATTATTACATACTTTCTTTTTCAATTATTAATATTTCATTATAATAAAATTAAGTACCAGCCCCAAAGTATATCTATAATTCTTAATGTTTGTCTGCAAGCTACCAAAGTATATTTGAAATTTTGAAACGTATTATTGCGTTACTGTTGTGAGGAACAACGCTGCACGTTTTCGGACCTTTCGTCGCATATATTATTGTTCGTACAACATTTGAAACGGTTGCGACAGGCGTCCCGCTGAATGGCGTGTCGAACGATTTTATAATATTTTACTCTGCCCAGCATAAGGAAACTGATCGTTTCGTCTTCACTTTTTTTTTTTAATTTTAATTTTTTTTACTTTCGATCGAAAATAATTATAATTCCCAAACACCATCGCACTGACGCGCAGCAGTCGTGATTTTAGTAGGTACGCATGAAGTATATACTATATGTATATATTATAATATATAATACCTCACATAAGAATACGGGCCACGACGGTGGTCATCATCTACCAATTCGTTTCGGGACACGTAACTGCTCCGTCTCGTATAATATTATTATTGTTGGCGGGTAAGCGCGCGTACACACACATCACACACAATATCATACACACACACGAAAATTCATTACTGTGACGCGACGGCTTCTGTCGCTGCTGAATGACTGGTCTACCACCCGTGTGCGAGTGTGTGCGGATTTCCGAGAAATACATTATTTTTTTTTACATATACATTATTTATACTATATAATGCATATACCTGCGTGTGTATATAATATAATAACGACGACGGGTTTTTGGACTGACAGTGACGGCGGCGGCCTCCCCGGGGAATGCGGCCGCCGCCGATGCCGCCGCGAACGCGAGAACCACCTTCGTCGAAGAGGTGACACGGCACGACGACGTGTGTCGACCGAAAAGATAAAATAAAATAAAAAAAATAAAATAAAAAACACATCGACGTTACCATATTATAATATTATATTATACGCGTTGCGGCCTCGTCGAGCGTATTACACGAAAAACGAAACGCACACCTTGGAACCACCTAATATAATAACAGAATAACAGTATTTGTATAATTATATAGGCAAATGTAAAACAACATCTTGAGCCGGACGATTGGCGGGACCGGTGGTGTGAGGGCCAAAGACTGGTGGCGGTAGGGTTTTCGGACGTACATCTACGGATAATAAAAAAAAGTACCTATTTAGCGATTATCAGTATTCTTCTTAATATTCTCTTCTTATCGTGTCTGCCAGTGTCAAATCTTTATACTTTTTTGTTTGTCCGTTACATATGTATTTATTGATAATATTTTGTCCACAAGTTATTTCAGAATGTCTGAGTACTTGCATGGCCTCACGCAAGCATTGTATATTATGTGTGCTGCAAATTTGTTTTTATTAAATTATTGAATTAAACGAGGTTTTAACACGATTGCTATTTATATATCAATCAAAATACAACGAAGATTCTGTGTTTGAATACATTTTTACAATACGATGTGTTGCAAATTTAATTAAAGATAAAGTTGTCCGTGTGAAAAACGAAGGACAGGTACAGTTAGTACCTATATATAACATAACTTCAATAATTCGTTATTAATTATTTGATAAGTTTAGATTTAGTGACTGATGAGTAGGGTAATTTCCAAAATAAAAATTCTAAAAACATGTTCGTAGTTAAATTCACTTTTATAAGTTAAATTCAAAAATTTTATATTCTATAGTTTTTTTTTAATTAGCTGGAAAATACTGAAAAGTGTTCACGTTTAATACGCATAATGTAGACAAAACAAAACGTTTGCGCGAGTTCAATATAAACGATATTTGATGGTTTATAATTCTTTTATACTATTAAGTATTAAATGATGATATAATTATATAGGTGGCTGATAAAAATCTTCACAGAAGATACCGAGCTCGTGTAATATTCAAATCAACAACAGTAAAAAATCAACAAATGGATAATACACAATAATTCGAATTATAAGATAAGTTTTTCAAACGGCCTCAATAAAAATACATGTAAATTGCCTATTTATAAAATATTAAAATTTATGAAATGTATCGTAATAACACATCGTGCAAGTCCCTATACACGTTTTTACGCTTATTATCGAGTAAATGGTTCATCGAGAAGCTTAATTATTACAATAATAATAATTATAATGACAATACAATATTATTATCGCAAAACGTAAAGGGTGCGTGTAAATCGCGGCGACGACGCGACAATTCCATCTTGCTCGCTTTAATCATATTATACCATGATGTACCTATAAATATTAGATGATCGTCTCGTAAATCGTACAGTTTATTATTATTATCGCCACGCTCTGCCGCTGCTGCCGCCGCTCGTTCGGCGGACGAAGCAATTACGCGTTACTGTCACGAGGTGTAGGTACCTATGTGAGTGTATATAAATATAATATTATACGACGCTCGCTGGACAAAGACCGCGGACGGGCTCTGCGCCGCAGCATCGGAAGAAGTGTTGTATACGAACACGACGACGATGACTGGAAACGGTGGAACTCGTTTGTGTACCGGCACGTTTACATTTGGATTCGATTATTATTTTCGCTGTGAACTCGACGTCGTCGTAGCAACCGGTTTTTAAACGAGATACGACGACGACGGTGAAAACTATATAATATTATTATTATTATTATGTATATTATTATGGTATATTATAATAAAAAACTACAAATTTCATTGCCTCCGCCGACCTGGTACTTGCTACCGGGCACCGCCGCCGCTAAGAAGTTATTTAACGCGACCCGCGATAATGACATGTACCTTATACCTTGTCTGCCTATACGCGCGTACCTAACTGCCGGTTCACCTGCCCGCCAGAACGCACTCCTTTGTACGGCTGTAGGTATATTAGGTATTTTATTACGGAACGAGAGAGTCGAGAGATAATAGCTGGGACCCGTAAACGCCGCCGTCGTAGATCGTAGTTGTCACCCAACGTTATAATAATAATATGGTCTTGGAAACGTTATTCGCTTTTTAAATTTTATCTCTATGCGGAAAGTGAGGTGTTTAATATTTTTGAAAACAAAATTACATGTTGGTAATATTTTTCGTATGGAATTCAAGCGAGTACAATAACTATTATGTTAAAGAATATTTTAATTATAGCACGGATCTCATGTTCACATAAAAGGCTAATTTAAAATCCCCTTAAAGGTCCTTATTTTCGAATATAAATAATATTTATAAATATCGTTTTCAAATGAACCCGGAAGACGGAAATTAAATAAGTTATAGACAAGACGTTTAAAATGCTATAAAAAATATAAGCAGATAATTACCAATTCATTTTACAATTTAATGCTAATAATTTGTGATTTTATAATATTTTTTTTTTCGAAAGGAGAGACCTAACTTTTTATTCGTCTTGCCAATGAAGTCTACAAACTTTATAGAAAACCATATGTTATACTATTACATCTGCTACTATTATAGTTTTATATGCAACCTACGTCCCAACAACAATTTTTGAAATTTTATAATAAAGACATTAAAAAGAATAACACGTACAGCCCCTACACTTCAAAACATATAATTGCGAAATTTAAGCCCTTGTAAAATATGACGAGTAACAATTTTCCTCGAGTGAAATCACTTTCTAGTTTCTGATCCCTATATATAGGGATAGCTTAGATCACGTCGCAATAAATAACGAGTCGATGAGACCATTATTATAATAATTCGTTTGCCTATAGCTCTCAACTGTACTATTTAGTATTTACTATCACTCGTCGTAGACTCTACCGCAGCCATCACATCGCTGTAAATACTTGGTCAATTCGTATATAGAGTTAACTGTACAATATCATGTTTTTATGCACCGTCGTAAAATAAGGGTAGCTAATCAATCTCACTATACAACGTCTATGATGGACTTGATAAATAGAAATGTATAAATTATAATATCATATCATAATGTATGATGATGATGGTATATTGGAATGTAAATTCATTTGTACGGATTACCTAAAAACTAGTTATATACATATTATAATATGAAATATACGCCACGCGTTTCGAAGTAATCAAGTATGGTATAAGCAGTAGGTAGTTATACGTACGTATACTGAGTACCTAATTAAAAATCGTTTCCTTAATATTCGAATATATACATTATACATACATGAATTTGACGTCGTAGTTCTTAGTAAAAACGTGTTAAAAACACGTCACAATAATTTTAATTCGGAAATCTGTTCGCTTACCAACGTTGCTTTCGAAAATATTAAATTAATATATCCGTTATTCCACTTTGCAGGTGCATGTCTAAGCAAAACAACATAGGTATATATTTTTCCTTATATACCGCATTATAAGTACATTACAGCGCCATTCCGTCTACGGCATCTAAGTGATCCATGTTTTATACGCGCGTTCCTGCATAATATTTATTATAATATACTCCGAGGAGAATAAACTACGTATAATTATTTAATGTTTTCCGTTACCCAAGTCCAGTATTAGGAACTCGTGGTTTCGATACCACGTGAACCGATCATAGTGTATCATTTTTTTCCCCTAAACACTAACCCTAAATTAAACTTTTGAGAACGAAAAAATCAAAATTTAATGAACGTGTCACGGCTGCCGGGTCTCCGTTTTTCCCGTGAAATTGTGCCACTATTGTGCAGTGTATGACTTTATGTTATAGTCATTAGCATCCGCAGTGACAGGTCTCATAGTCGACATACGCGAGATGCACAAAGCGCACAATAATGTAAATAGCGACGATAATATTTGCGGGTCAAACGACGACGTGCGTTATATTACCTAATACATTATTTTAACGTGTAAAATGTATCGGTGAATTTGCGGGGGCGGTTTGTGAGCTCATGTTTACGCGCCATCGAATCCGTTCTATTATGCGCGAAATTCAAGAATTTAATTACAACACCACCCTCTTGGCTGCAGTCGATCTCACACACACAAGCGCGGTGCATATTATATGCACAACCACACGAACACATGAACACAGAAGAGCCCGACGACGACGATAATAACAATAATAAAAATAATAATAAGTATGCTCAATACGCAGCGGCAACACAATAGTCTCTTGACTGAATTGCGGTACGGGGTCGTATGTGGACTATATATATGTGTTTGTGTGTGTGTAATGTACATATTATATAGGTGATACATACGTATAAAAAAAAAAAAGAAATAAAAGGAAGGAAAATATAACCGAACACAATGCGATATATTATTCGCTCGGCAGACGGGCTGGAACCTTTGGGCAAACAAAAAAAAAAAAAAAATTGTGCGTTCACACACACACACTCGTGCTGTCGTCAATATATAGGAAGGTGCGTGTACATATAGATATGTACAATATTATATATAATGTAGGGAACCCACGACATATTATTACAACAAAAAGAGGAAAAAATTGGAAGAAATGCAGTGCAGGCGGAAAGAGATCGGCAACAATGGACCCGAGGAAAAAATGTCACATTGTTGCCCCCTTGGATCCCCACAAACTCCCCCACCCCCACCCACTGAACAATCGACTGCGTCGTTCTCTCGGGGGGGTGCAATGAGGTCATTACACGGTTTGATGGATACACGTTTTGTCCGCGGCGGCGAAGATTATTTTTATAATATTTCGTATTCCCCTTCACCGGTGGCGGTGGCGGCGGTGGCGGCGGGGACCGAAAGGGCGCGCGCGTGAAACGCTGCTTAAAGACCGAACGAACCGTAAACAGTTTCCATTACTACCTTATGTATGCACCCTGCGAGAAAAGTGTGAATGGAATCAATCACTCGGACCGAACATCGAACATTTATATACATGTGTAATATTATATTGAATTTCTCATCTGCTGCTCGTCCGGCCGTTATTATACAACGGGCCAGAGAATATAATAATAATATATTGTATGCAAACTCTGCAGCACATGCATTTAGTATAATATTATAAAGTTGTATTGTTGCCGGAATGTATAATAATATATATTCGATAATAATTGACTAGAACTATCTGCAGGACCTGGCCAGATACATCGATATACCAATATATTATGTATTATGGGTAAACTGCAGTACCACTTTCGCTCACCGTCACTTTTCGGATGGCAATGGCTGCCGTGCATAACGAAAGCAGTGCTACAGAATTTTGTATTAATTTAAACATAATTATATAGTCACATAGAAGAGGAGGTTGCAAATTTTGATTCTATTCGGAAACTGGCGTTCATGCTGCAGAGATAAACGCATTAAATGCATGCAAACATTTAAAAAATACTTATATTACGTCTATGGCCTTAATATGATGGTATATATTTTGGATTTTGGAAGCGAGCGCGTATCTGAAGTTATCTGTATTTTTAAGTACTCGAAGCTGGATAGATAAGATATCGTTTTATCAATGACTGGCAAGTATAATATATGTGATTGACACCGCTAATTTGTACGACTGAAAATCGACGATAATATCAAAGAAAAAGAGAAAAGTCGTTAAAATCACTGTTTTTATAACGTGTATGTAAGATCGAATCTACAGTCTGAACGGTACTATATGAGGACGAGTTAGGTATGTATTAAAATTTTTACGAGCGTAATCAATTGAGAATATGTACACAGCGAGTATTATGACGTCTGGAAAAACAGCTGCAGCGTAATAATAATTATTATAGGAAACTATAATCCGTGTCCGGTGACACAATGAAAACGAATTCGGCAGTAAATAAATTATCATCCACAATTGTCATTTGTCAAACAGATTAATGTCGAAAGAGAAATCTCGTAGCTTAAGGACGCATCGCGACGGCCATAACATGATATAATATTATAATATGATTATTTTACCATAACATTAAATATATAGACATATTATACTATGTATTTGTATAGTTTATAAACGTACATTGTCTAAATGTATATACTATATAATATGTGTGTGTGATGTACTGATGTGTACAAATTATAGGTAGTAGATAAATAAATTCTAAATAGTTTTTTTAGACTTAAAATAAAATATAAAATACTATAATTATTTTCGTCTAAATATAATAATGTATTTAAAAACAGATTTGCGTGAAGTACCTATGAGTATGCGACATATTGTGTGAGTATATGATTTTCATAGACGACTTTTTTACTGCTGACGGATTTGTTTTAGTTTCAAAACGGTTGACCCGATTTAGAAGAAAATCCCAGGTTTTCAAGTTTCAATCATTTTCACTAATCACATAAGAATTATTCGACAACGATTATTATTTATATTATACATTAATATAATAAT
>VUJU01001688.1:32985-47580 GCA_009835225.1 Aphis craccivora
AATGATAATTATCATTGGATTCAAATTTAACCGTCCTACAATATATAGTGATCCACACGGCACCTAATGTACAGCAGAGCGGTACCCACTTGCCCGCTTTTTTTTTTTATTTTTCCCGGTGCTTTTGAAAACTATTGGGAATTTCAAAAAATGATCTCCCCAATGTACCAACTAGATTCACTTTGCCATAGGAAACCTCCCTCAAAGTTTGAAATTGAAGCATTATTTCGACACGTTTTCGTGTCTACAGACACAAAAAAAAAAAAAATAATAATAATAAAAAAAAACACACAACATTGTAAAATCAATACATTCATCGCTCCCGCTCAGAATCTTAAACTATTATAATAAAAAACAGGTCTCGGGAATCCGAAATATAACTTCAATAAAATTATGAAAACTATTTTAAATAAACAAAAAATTTATAAATAGTACGATTTATTTTTTATTTTTTATTATTGATTTTAATTTGAACTTTGGTCACACTATATGGTTATTATTTGCACTTTTAATTTACATTTTTAACCTTATTTTCAATGAACATTTTTTTAGTTATAACTTACTACACACAAATTATTTATTGTTTTGTCTTCAATAATTACACTTAAAATAACTACTTTATAAATTATACAAATATTATATGCACTATACAATTATAATAAAGTACATTTATTATCATTTACTTTGTTTTAAACTGCCGATTTGAACTGTTTAAAATTAAACTTATTTTAGTTATTATTTAACTGCTCAGTTAAAATTGTTCTACAAGCAAGAAAACAATGTATATAATTTTTTATTTATTTTTATAAGAATACTTTTGAAATTATTTCATTTTTTATATAAACATGTAAAATATTACCGAATTATTAAGTTTTAAATGATTTAATATGAGTATTATATTATATCCGCTGTTATAATATTTAATATTATTAATTTAATGTCACATTTGTAGTAATGACTTATCTTTTTTTTTATATATAAACAAAAATGTATCATGTTTTATTAATTGTCATCTATTTTTGCTGTCCAATTTGAAATAAAATAGTAAATTATAGATTATGTTTACATTTTAAGGATGTTATTTAAACTAAAAATTAATATATTTTAGAACACAGAATATAACTTTACACGTCAATACACGTTTTATTAACATCATAATATTTTAATCATGTATTTATAATCTGCTTACACATAATAATAATAATTATAGACATATATCCAATTATTGGTTGACCCGTACCCCGTACAGTCGTACCTACGAGAATATCACTTATTAGATGATTTGATTCATATACAAAAACTTAAAATTTATACGTGCATTGAGTTATAATAATTGAGTAGCCTGAATAGATACACTTGAAGTTATAGATAGGTCATTTGGAGTAAATATGGTTTTAATGATGATGCTTTGATAAATGTAGACATTTACATTTATTTAGGCTGTTTATTTGTGTACATTTTAATATTAAACAATGATTGATTTAAATTTGAATCTATCACAGATGGATTGCGAGTAGGTAATAATACTAAAATATGTATTTGTTGTTGGATGTATATCGAATAATTTAATAATATCATTATTGAAGGTAAAAGATTATAGTGAGTAGAGACCGAGCATTAGCAAATTACGTCTAATCATACAATTTAGGTAGGGTAATAAATGGAAGGAATCTCAAATTTGTGTGAAAAATGGGTATTGACTGTTCATATCGTTTTTTTTCTTTTTAAATACTGGTTATAGACATATTATAGTCCACCATAAAATCTTGTATCGATATACGGCTGAAAATATTTATTATAGTTACTCTGTATTTGGAGTGTAAGTCAATGTCAAATAAAACTTTTAAATTAAAACAATGTGCTTGAATCGTTAAAAATATTCTTAATATTCTATATCTACAGTAGACAATGTCAAATGTCCAAACTAATTAGAATTTTCTGCAGTCGTTTAGTAGTATTGGTTATCTAAAATGTTTACGTCTTAGGTTATAAATTCCACATTCACTCGTTCAATTTATCGACAATAGGTTGTATTATAAATATTATTATAAGTGTAAGAATTTATAATTTATTAAATATTATTATATTTAATATTACTGATGCATTGAAAACTTAAAAGTATAGTTACTTAAAATATTTGTTTATTAATTCACACAAACAAAAATGAATTATTTCAACTAAATACATAAGAAACTTGATAATTGTTTTATTATATAAATATATAATTTACATTATACATATAACTCACGTATACTATAGAATAACATGTAATAATTTTTTTATACTAAGAACATTAAGTTAAACTTAAAGCTATGATTTATCATATTATACTATTCCTATTAATATGTACGAGTATATACTTATGTAATTATGTATTAAATAATAGATTACTAAAATATTATATTGTAAAATGAGTAGTTACCTATTGGCTATTACATATATGGTTGCATTTTAAATACGTTATTGTTGTTTTTCTTTTAAGTTTATAGCCAAAAATAATTTTGTTATTGGTATGCCATAATAATCCACACCATACATACAAAGTATATTATATCTAAATAATATTATATGGATTGGTATTATTCCAATGATTAGTTTAATTTTCACATGCTATGCTATCAATTACAAGAAAAATATTTAATCAGTATAAGTTATATTTTCAATTACATTTTTAACTATTGTTAAAATATTTATGCACTTATTGACAAAGATATAAATTATTATTAATATCTCACATTAAATATATCTTAGATTATCTATTTAAATTAATAATTACATGTTCAAACTGGAATATCCAATGTCATAATTGTATGCTGTTAAAATTAATTAGGCAAAAACTATTATATTTATTTATTAAGACATCTCAATGCTTTACCAACTAGTTTATAACTGTATTTGTATAAGAATTCAATCTGTTTGTATTTAATTAATACACACATGAACCTAACTCTTATGTATTTTTCTTTTAGTTCAAAAATCAATAACAAGAAAAAATTACTTATTTAAAATGTTTGAAAACAATATAGTTTAAAAAATAAAACAGTATTTTTTTGTTCTTTTGAAACATCAAAAAGAAAAATACTATTTTTGTATATATTTCTGTGTTGTATTAATTTAAAAAAATAAAATTTTTTTTAAAAAATTGTAACTCATGTATGCAACCATATTTTTAGAACTTGAATTCGCGATTTAATTTCATATTATCATATTATTACAATTGTATTGAATCATTAGATTTAATTGATTTTCTACTTTAAATCAAAATCAAAATTTAGATATTATTCAAATTTGTTAAGTATGTTTGTTAATATATTATATTATAAAGAAATGCCAGACAATCAAAACATTAATAAATGACCTCGTTTAATTTGAATTTATTGATCAGTAATAGCACCTAATACAAATAAAGCGATATAATGTAGTACAATCTATTTGGCCTTGTCGTCATTGTGCTGAAATATTTTATTGATGATCAACAATGTTAATTACACTGAAACAACTACTGCAATTTAAACTTATTTATTTCTTCATTGTTATAGTTTTCAGTCTATAAACTTCTTGTATACAAATCAAACAAATTTTAATTTTATTCCTGGAAGTTTAGCTAATATTTTCTTATGATTAATTTTCATGATAAATTATTTTTAAAAATTTCTTTTGAGTGTAATAATAATAAATTATTATTATTAATGATATTATATAATATCAAATATCAATGTATAATATTATAAAATGTGTTTAAAAGCACTGTTATTATCTTCATAGAACGCATTAGAATAAAATTTAGTAATTTTTCAAAATTTGATGATAATTATTATACACTGTAAAGATATACTTTGGCGCATGAAATTATTTCACGTGTGACGTATAGCACATCCCTCGTTAAATCAACACTGCCTATAAACTGAATATATATTTACTATACGGAGTTTGTGATAGGTCGACTGTTTCATGCAGATGGGGGTATCTTTCCATAGTCAATTATCCTTTTCTTTGGGCTGAACAATTAATATTAATAATATTAAAATAATACGACCACCGCCATTGCCGCCTCTGACACGAAAGCCATTTGTCAAAAAGCTCCCGGTGGCGCGATTACACTAATGGACCCAATATTATACGAAGCGGCTGCTGCTATACATCCACTATACTCGTCGTCCTTTTCTTTCCTTTTCTCTTTCATATCTATCTTCTTACTCTCTCTCTCTCTCTCTCTTTCAATATACATTTATATATATATTTCTGTACATGGGTGATATACTATAAAAAATGTTGGGCTTTGCTGCTGTAATTTCTTGTCAGCTTTTTATTTTTTACCCTTTAGCGTCGTCGTCATTTTATTATTATTATATTGCACAAAAAAAAAAAAATCACCCACAATTCTTTTTCATGATCATGTCGTTCTTCGTCCAGTGATCATCATCGCTCGCTTGCATAAATCGAGTATAAAAATTCCACCACGTTCTATTGACGTATGCTTTACATTATATATTTTCCACTTCTAACTCTTATATCCTACATATTCCATTACCATAGTGTGGCTACAAAATACAGCAGCTATCGTCGAGATTCACTCAGTTTTCCAACACTATTTCATAATCTCGAACATCTTATGATGTATATATATTTTTTTTTATTCTGTTCACGTATAGTGTGTATACAATAAATAGTGTAGTTATATCTGGTATATTTGCGTCAGTCTTGTTGTTCTATTCAGAGAGTGATGAGTGTATATGGAAAAGTAAAAGCACGTATGAGAAAATAGGAGAAAAAATAAATTGATTAATTGCCATTGCAGTAGCAGCTAGGGTTATCTGCAGGGTTAGATAGGTGGTGCAAAGACCCAGCGGCTTTAAATTGGATAAAGATTGATGTGGATCAAGACACTATATTATATACAGGCGTGCCGAGATGAAAGATTAAAAGAAAATCTTCTCAGTCAGACAAAAAGACAAAGCGAACCAAGATAAGCTCTTCTATATAGATATAGAGGTATTAACTGTAATATGAAAAAAAACCTGGACAGAATGAAACTGTAGACGACAACGATGATGACGACGGCCGTTGATTTACCACGCTAGGCACGAAATCTACAGCTTAATTAGATTTAAATTAAAATCTAAGCGCTTGCCATCAAAGCAGAATACTGCAATTTTTATCAATAAGTCGATATAATAATTGTATGTTGTTATAATAACGTGTTTAACATTACCTTTAAACATTATTGTTTACTTTTCTAGTTAAACCATATTTGCTCTAACTCGAATTTCATCTCTTTAATCACATAGTAATATATAGATATTAGGTAAAAAAGTTTAATAGGTACAGTCACGTATCGTATCGTTTAAATTTAAATTAATCTTTTTTATGGTTGGTGTATCAACAAACACATATTTGATAATAATGTAAAATAAGTCCTTAAAAAAAGTTATAGAAGTATTATAGATAAGTGTTCTATTTTTTGATTCGTGGTTTAATTATAAATATAACTAATAATATGTTAAATAACTTAGTATTGTAAAATTTATTTAAGTTTAAATTGTGTCTAAAGAAAACCAGGAGTATTCTACAGTTGTATAGTGTTTTTCATGGAATGTATTTTACATGTAAAAATGTCCGTAATTTATTTTATATTTGTAATGTACTTATCTGATAATAATTATCGTAAATTATTTTCACTATAAACGATCATATTTAAGTGTGTTCTATATTAGTATATGCTAAATTTTCAAAGGGAAATAACTATATTTTAACCACGCAATGATACATATGAATATATTATGATGTTCTTAAGGATAAAACCACAAAAAAGTATATTATTTAACTTTAATCAAAGAATATTATCCAAAATATCTTATCAGATTGAGATAAGTAATTTTTAATTTATTTTTTCCGAATTGCTAAAATTAATCTAGATTAATCTTTTACAGTTGATCGTAATTAGATTAAACGAGTGGTTAAATACAAATACAATAACAAATACATTTGGACTATAATATTTTAATAATAACATTATGATTTTTGTTTATTTAATATAAAATGTATATTTAATATAAAATGTATTTATAAGAAATTAACAATTAAGTACTTATGTATGCGTCTATAAATATTTTAAGGTGAACCATTTTCTGATTGAATTTTAGATTCTGAACGGAGTAATGAATGTATTGATTTTACAATGTTGTGCGTTTTTTTTTTTATTATTTTTTTTTTGTGTCTGTGTACACGAGAACGTGTAGAAATAATGCTTCAATTTCAAACTTTGGGGAAGGTTTCCTATGGCAAAGTGAATCTAGTTGGTGCATTGGGGAGGTCATTTTTTGAAATTCCCAATAGTTTTTAAAAGCGCATGGAAAAACCAAAAAAAAAATTAAGGAAAAACGGGAATTTTTACGCAAAACCAGTTTTCGACCAAATCGATTTTTTATATGGTTGTAATTCAAAAACTAATCACTGTAAATACTTGAAATTTTCACCAAATGTTTATGTCAGTGTTATCTATATACAGTTAAATTTATAGACCACTGAAATTTTTGATTTTTTTGAGAAATTTTTTTTGAAGTGTTGATAAAAAAATTTTGGATGACAAAAAAGTTTTGAAAATTTAATATAAGGTTCATTATGAGTTGTTCTTATTGTAGCTAAAAAAAATTAAAAATCGTTAGTCACAATTTTTTTTATAAGCGTTTATAGTTCAAATTTTTACGAAATATGTTGAAAACGTGAAAATTTGCAAGTAATTTTGAAGTTGAAAAATCATAAAATTGTTTGTGTTTATAATTAAGGATTAAAAATACAACACTAAGTTTTCCTTCAAGTATCTATAGAGAAAACTTGTAGCATCATTATAGGAAAAATTTTAAATTTTTAGGAAATAACGTAACGATAACGATTTATCCTCAAACGATTTTAAATATTTGTTATTATTCAAAAAATATAAGCCTTATAGATACTTGAAAATCTTACCAGTTATTAAGATTCGCGTTTTCTTTACGTGATTTAAATTTCAAAATATTTTGACTTTTTTGAGCTATTTATAGACAACTGAAATTTTCTGAAAAATTTGTTTTGAAGTGTCGATAAATTTTTCTTGGCCCAATCAAAATACTTGACAATTTAATACAAAGTTCCTAATAAGTTATTCTTATAGTGATTAAAAATTATAAGAATACACGGGCACATTTTTTTTTTTTATTAGCATTTGAAGTTCAAATATATTAACGAAAATTCGTCATAATCATGAATATTTGCAAAATTATTTAATTCATAAAAATTGTTGTATAAGTAGCTAAGAATTGAAAATTCAATACGAGGTTTTCCATAAGTTTAGCTTATAATAATTATAAAAGAACTTAAATTTTGGTGTATTCAGGCCATTAAAACATAAATCACATTTTTCACCAACCATTCGAAATAATATCTAGGCTGACAAATCATTTTCGTTCAGAATCGTTTTTCGTATACAATGATACCTATCATTGGATTCAATTAATACTTCTATAATTTATGTTATATAATAATGATCCATACGACACCTAATGTACAACACAGCGGTTCCCACTTACCTTTTTTTTTCTATATAATATTAATTTATATATTGAGTTTACCAATTCATATTTAATAAAGTAATTTATTATGAGTACTCAAAGATTATTAATAAACTATTGATGTTGTAATCAATAAGTATTAGCTAATTTTGAAAAAGTTCGATCACTAAATAAAATTTTAACTTCAATTATCACAAGCATTTTTTGTCCATTTAAGTTAACAACACCAATAGATCATTAGATATTTTTGTAATCATTTATTTTTGTTTTGATTTTATTGTAGAATAAAGAATAAAGATGATTTATATTAAAAATAACAAATAGTATATCTATATAGGTAATATATTTTATATATTTTACTATTTTTTTCTGAGTTCGTACCAAGACAGTTTTGTGTGTTACGTAAAGTATTTGATTTTCGTCGCATCTGTACTTTTTAAGCTTTCTTGTTTATCGGTTTCATTGTATAATTTATTGGTCATTGAAAAAATAATGTACTATCAGACAGAAACATTTTAATGGCTTTGCGATAAATAAGAACAAAAATCCTAACCATTTTTATACAGCTGAGTAAGCGAACAGATTCAAAATAATTCGCAACACAGTAGACGTTTCACTTAGAGCCTTAAGGGATTTAGTTTTAGTACTAGTTTAAGCATTATTATTGTTTACGATCGAATCATGAATGTTATCCGTATTTACATTACGGGGATATTTTTTTAAATCATTTTTTTATTAATTCTACTTTTGAGGTGAATTCTAAAAAAAAGTTTTTATTTTAGATCTTGAAAAACATATTTTGTGTTATATATTTGTTTTTCTATCATATTTTTGTTAAATATATGTATTATTAAATAATAAATTTATCGAACATGGAAGCAGACCACTGTGCTTTCTCGTCTTATATTCAATTTGATCGTAAGATGCTGAGTATAAATAAAGTTGCCTAAGGATAAAAATCTTGAAGACCAAAAGCATTAAGTATCCTTTGTGTCAACTAACTGAGAGGAAATTGAAAAATAAAAATTTGTCCCGCCGAACGTGAGCTTTTTCACATAAAATGAAAAATAACGAGCCTTTAGAGCTGTGTTGTCCCTGGGCAAAGGCCCCGAAAATTACGTCCGGTATTGCGACCTTTTTTCTTTTTTTATGTGCTCATGGCCGTAACGTCTTTTTAATGGTAGCGCTTTTACAGTTTCTTGGCCTTTTATAACATCATCGGGTTACTTCAACCGTACTAGGACAGTTTTTCCACATAAAATGCGTTGACCATTGTAGTTATTGGATTATGCCACGACCCTCCATCCGCTAATGGGTAACTACGCGATTGTATGTAAGCCGTAGCTAAATGTGACCGTATGCACTTCGGTCGTATAATATATAATATTATTATTGTGGTGTGCGCAATCGCCAGTATTTCCTTATTATTCACTGTAATTTATGAAAAGTACTTCGATTTTTTAAAAATCTTATAAATTTAAACATATATTGTTTGACTTTATAACTAGTATAACGAAACTGCAGTATACTTCAGAATGTAATATAGTAATAATTATATCTTTATAGTATAACCAACAGGCGGCATCACCTTGAAAGTTTCTTTTAATGGACAAACAACATAATGTTATAATATGCCCGATATACGATACGATGAATGTACACACACATATTATATATATACAATATACATATCTATGTGTGTGTGTGTGTGTGTGTGTGTGTTTGTGTCCCTTTGTCGGGTATAAACATTATAGAACGAGTAAATATGCATGTAGGATAAACTAGTAAACTATATTCGTATAAATAATTCATTATCAGACATATATTAATATTATTATTTAAGTGAATCGCGGAAATAATATTTTAGTTGATTGAAATTGTATGTATTTTATTTGCGAAATTTTCCTTTAGAAGCGTAACAAGAAAGATGTGAAATGCGTGTTTTTCAGAAAAATTATTTACTGCTTTACATACGCAATAGTATGATAAAGATTCGTATAAAACTATATAGATTATATTGCCGCCGATATATTTGAAAGGAATCAATTTATAACCAAACCCCATCCTTCGAAACCCCGTAATTGAATTAATATAAATAAAGTAGGTATTTTGCTTTGTGAAATATATTCTATGTTCTGAATGTTTCCCTTGGTATTTCATTACATAATAATTAAATAATATACAGTGAATTACTCTGTCTATTACTAGTTTCAATTATAGAACTTGTATTCTTTGATATTTAAATGAAGGGTTTAATTGTTGAAATTTCAAACAGATAAATAATTGTAACAACTGAATTTCATTTTAATATTTTAAACTATTCTTCACAGTGACATTTATTTTAAAGTTATTACATTTCTGTGAGTTACATAATTTAATAAAAATACTTTGAGTGGAACGATGTTATGTATTGTTTTTGCAATAATATAAATTTATATTTTTTTGCAACTGTAAACAATAATTGGTTATTGAAAAGTTTTGGTTTTAAATTTTGAGAGTGGTTTTGAATAGAAAATTAGATCTATAGTTTATACTTTAAAGAGTTCAAAATAATTGGGAAAACCCAACAAAAATATTAAAAAAAATTGCAATTTTTACGCAAATTCAACTTTCAATAAAATCGAAATTTTTAATTTTTTAGTGTAACAAAATGTTCACCAAATTTTTATATAATTATTTTATATTAATGATAATATTTTTAAAAAGTTTTTACTTTTTTTGAACTATTTAAAGGTATGAGTAATTTTTTTAGTATTTTAGCTAGGTATAAATGCTGTTTAAACACCATTCGCTAGGAAGCATTTTTTCAAAATATAGTACTAAGTTACTCATAAGTTGATAATATTTTTTTGTATAGATTTAAAGCTATAAATTTAAAAAAGTAGTCTAAATCTCAAAAATTATTGATATATTTTGCAATTAAAAAATGACAAAAAAAATTGATTTTATACTCAAGATTTAAAAAACTCATACCCGGTTATTTTTAAGAATTTCAATCTATACATAAAATAAAATTCTGTTTCAAAACTATTTAATTATTTATAATCATTTGAAGTTTAAATGTGTATAATATTGGATGTTAATACCTATAATAAAATAATTATTTATTTTTTCCTAAAACAATTTTCGATTTTTTGTTGTATGTATTTTTTAAAAAAGTAACAGTTGGTGCTCTAAATTTTTAACAAATATATATGTTGTTTATTTAACTATTATATTATTCATTTTTTGAATTTGTTTTACTAGTTTGAGCTATTTATAGAAACTAATTTTTTTTCATATAAATATAATTATTTTCCATGTCTCAATTATTGAAAATTTAATATAAGATTCTACATAATATAAATTATTATTGAATTCATAATATCTAATAACATAAACAATTATTTCTCTATATCTTTTATGTTTAAATTTAAATGAAATTAGCCTTTTATGTTGTAGGTATTAGATAGTTAAACATAATATTAAAAAAATATAGAACTAATTATATGTATATTTATATTAGAATACCTACAGTATCGTTTAATATATTTAATTAAATTTATCAAATACGAATCTGGAAATAATAAAATGGCATTTAATTTGATAGATGTTCAAAAATATGAAGACCGTGGAATTGTGTAGGGTTATAAAAAAGTTTCATAACGTAGCATCACAATAGACAGTTGGAATACTAGTTTAGACCTAGGAAAATCACGATAGAATCTAACCTTCTGTGTTTATATATAACAAAGGATAAACGATATACTTCTTACTTTATATTTTATTATTGTCTTGAACAATACACTATAAGAATATATATTTTCTTAAAATTTGTTGATATCCGTATACGTAAATTTTATAAATTAATAACTAATAAGTAATGATGTATAATAAATAATAATATAAGCTTTGATAACCGCGATGAAAAAATATTATTGAGTAGTCAAATACTATGTACAAATTTTTTTTTAAATGTATGTATATTTAGTTATGTTACATAAACATCACGTATTTTAACTATAATCTACATTAAAAAATCACATTGGTTATAGTTTATAATTTATAATAATATCACAAAAACTTGTTCATCTCGGGGTTTGTCTTAGTTATAATAATTATGACTAAGACGATATAATAATTATTATATTATTGTATGCATATAATATAAATTATATATATATATATATTTTTTTTTTTTGGTCCATTAAAAGTAACAATTAATAAAATTATCAGAGTAACTTTGTCCATTGTATTCGAACCCCACTTTTAATTAGGTATAATAAAAAATTAACAGTAACTATACCATTTTTTTTTTTTTTAAAAATCAGTTCGTAATAATAATCACATTATTCACATTAATAACACGGCCAAGGTATAAAACTTCATACACGTTGATGAAAAAAAAAATATTGAAACAATTGTATCCGGCTTTTAGAAACAACGTATAAAAGAAAGCAAACACCGACCGGAACTACTCACTAACGTCTACAAAATAGTAAATGTAGGTTCTTGACATAAAACCAATTCATCAGAAATTTTAAACTTTTTTAATGCAATAAAAACTTATATCAGTATATATAGGCGAGATAAGATTATAACTAGAGCCCGGAATTATATTCTTTTAAAATAGCCAAAATAAGATGCTAATATTCTCTTAAAAAGTTGAAAATATTCTTCCAATATTCTTTAAAAATCATAATAAAATATGCCAAAAATATAAGCAAATAATAAAAAAAACTGATATAAATAGATACAAGATACATAATATGCAAAATAGTAAAATAATACAAAAATCTGATATAAATAATATATAAAATAGGTATACACAATAAAAAATACTTCATGTTAAGAAATATTCGATTAAATTATTAATAATAATATTTAATGTTTAATTATTTTAAATTTTTAACTAAGAATATTTTTGGAAACAGTTGATAACTATATTTTGTTCCATGTGCTCCGGTGTCATACTTGTGCGACGGTCGGTCAAAATGTTTTTATATGTACTAAAAGAACGTTCGACGTCAACTGAAGTTACAGGAGCATATTGCAAATCAGTTATCATAGCCGGTGAAAAATTATCTATAAGTTGTACTTCATTATTCCCATTTAAAACTTTAGCTACGTTTTTTAAAATTATGAGCCCTTGATTTTTTTGTTGAAGTTGATCAATTTTTATTTTTATTTTATTTCCATTTTCTCCAGGTATTTTTTGAAGTTTACCAATTGTATTTTCAATTAGATCTATAGAATCAAAAAGAGACACATTAGACTTTTCTAAACTTTTAATGAATGTTACCAGCACAAGAAAATGGGTTTTAATAAATATTAGATCGTTTTCTACGGTTTCTAAGTCAAAAACTGTTTTACATTTAAGTATAGACTGACTGGGAGAGTTTTGACCACTTAATTCTTCAATAACTTTTTTTAAACCTTGGAAATTATCACAATTAAATATAGCAGCTTCCAACCACGTTCCCCATCTGGTTAGTACTGGTTCAGGGGGTAACGGAATATCTGGTAATATTTCTTTGTACACTTGTACATGGTATGGAGATTTTAGAAATACTTTTTTTATATTACTAATTAATTTATTTACGTCTGGATACATGTCTCTAACTCTTTCTGCAATCCTATTGAACATGTGAGCTACACATGTAACATGAATTAAATTGGGATAAAAAACTGCTAGTGACTGTCCCGTTTTCACCATGTACGGCGCAGCATCTGAGAGCATCAACAAAACTTTTTCATCATTACCGCCAAAGGGCCACAGTAATTTTAACTCATCATTCACAAATCGAGAAACAGTAGAATGATTAGTCTTTTCTAAAACTTTACATGATAAGAGAAAAGAACGACACGTATTATTTGATTTTAATATCCCAACTAATAAATTCGCCACATAACGGCCATTTATATCCGTTGTCTCGTCCACAGCAAACCAAATATTATTATCTCCTATTTCATTTCTTATATTGGATAAAGTCTTATTATAACAATGTGATAGATAATTTTTTCTTAATAGACTTTCATCGGGTATATGTTTGCCAGTATATTTTTCTAAAAATGCCCGAAATTGTGGATTCTGCAATTTATACCACGGAATATTTGCAGCAACAAAACTCATACATAAATCTTCATAAAATTCATTAACATTTTTTTTAGAAGTCGATTCTGATAAAAACAATTGTTTTGAAGTGGTTAACTTACGCTTTAGAGCTTCTTGGTGTGAAGATGTATCTATATGTTGTGTTAACTGAGATTTTTTAATGCACGGTATATTTTTATTACACACTTGACAAAAAAGAGTTGTGCCATCAGTTGTAAAATTTGTATTGTTTTTATTTAATGGTTGTATCCACTGTGAAATTAATGTTTTTAATTTAGTTGATGGTGTTTTCGGCATTATTAACAAGTAAAAACAAGCGACTAATAAAATAAAACTAGGTACTCTGTACTTATGTCAATAATACACGACACGCGACACTACACTGTTGTACACGGTACCGTACCTGTACCTCTAACGCTTGGAGCTAGCTATTTTTGTGTAGTAATTCCATTGTTTGTCGGGCATTGTTATCTTATATAAGTCACTTATCTTATGCACTATTGCAGTATATTACTACGTAGTAGGGTATAACAATCAAAAAAACGATGGACGATGGTATATACATGTATACTATATTTTCAATATCATATCAATATTATCGGACATACTGTAATTTATATTATTTACGTCCCTGCAACCAAAATATCGAACATCTATATAAATTCATCGATATATTCTCTAATATTCTTTATTATACTAAATATTCTTTTATCTTAAAATATTCTCAAATATGCAAAAAAAACTTTGGCCATTAATACACTGGTTTCATGATTCGTAAAGATTTCGAACCCCCGTCTGACTGCATAGACTAAAAAAAAATATGAAAAAGAATATAATTCCGGGCTCTACTAATGACTTTTACATCAGTAGAACGTAGGTCGTAGTCACTAGTCACTCGTAGATCGTAGCCTAGATTGTTCGTTTTTATTATTTTATTCGTTATTATGGCACCAA
>VUJU01001689.1:0-50665 GCA_009835225.1 Aphis craccivora
GCTTGAACAAGTTTTTTGAAAATCAAAATGGTCAATGAAAATGTCTTAGTGAATCATATTATAGAATTGGCATTTTTAACGGGCAACGAAGTGCACGGGGTCAGCTATAGTAGTAAATATATGAAAACATTGAACATATTATTACATAATATATTCTGTAATCTATCTGAAATGAAAAAAAAGTAAGTAAAAATCATATTTTTTTGTAACCATTAGTTGCTTATCTTGCAATAATCGTAGTCCATACATTATACTATATACACCACATAGGTATACTTTAGGCACTGCGCTAGATACGAAAATGTAACAAAATATCAATACACTTTTGTGCATTTTAGCGTTCAACACAAATATAACAAACAATTATCTATTCATTGTATATAATATGTATAATACAGTCGTTTTAGCAGATGTATTAAATTTGTATTCGCATCTCGACTTATAATAATAATGTATAAATCGTCCGTCTGCGCTCGTTTGAACGCCCGTGAACCGTAGTGAATTATATATACCCATCTAATAATAATATTATTAAAATATAATCAATTCGCCATCGTAAAAATATTATTATTATAAAATTACAACTGTCTCGAAAAACCCTGTCCGGTGGGCGGGTTCTACCTCGATCGTTTCATTCTCCGTCTCTCTCATTCTCCGTCTCGCCACCGACGGGCGCGGAACACATAATAACATTATATAGGTACACTTTGATTTCGATTTCGTATAACGCGCAGTATAATATAATATATACTACCTACATATGCCACGTGTCTGCCGACGGTGGATATCATATACCTATATAATATGTATATATAATACACCTATATAAACGTATTGTGGGTTATTTTATTTTTTTTTTTTATTTTATTATCATTATTTCTACTCCGTTCAAATACCCTTTAATGGACAGAGTCGTCGTCGTCGTCTGAAACACTACTATATAACATGATATTATACCTTACGGCGTCTAGACACGCTGTTATTCGTTTATACGTATAATGTATATATCGTACACTTATTGTTATTATATTATACAGTCGCTGCGTTTTGTAGGACGATATCGTTTTAAAATGTTTCCCGGGTGTCACTCCGCAGCGATATCGCGTCCGTACCCATTTTACCTGTATAATATACGGCACAGACGACGCCGGTCGGCGACGTCGTCGTGTCCAGTAGTAGTTATCGTTTAACCCCAAAAAACGCATTTCGTAATTTTCGTGTAATCTGTATGTTATCGTATTGTGTGACGAGGAATTTCGTTTTAAATCCTGTGCGCGATACGGTACTAATGGTTTTTTTTATATTCCCTCCGGAGACGATTTTCGACCGACCAATATAATAATAATAATAATAATATGTATGACGCGTATGTGGTACCTATGTGGGTACATGTATAATACCATTGTTTAGTCGCGTGTTGTGACGCCGCACGCGTACGTATGTATAATGCCATTACGGGCAAACGTCTCGGAAGTGAATCATTTTTACGCCGTCGATATACGCAGTGTTTTCCGAATTACTCATTATTCAACGATTCCACACAGGCACACATCGTAACTCGGTGTTTTCCGAATTACTCATTGTTCAGCGATTACATAGGTAGTTAAGTACATATTATGTAATGCTACCGTAGTTGTCTTTTCGAATTGTTGGTGTACATTGATAAACAGGCATATTTCATTATTTTTTTTTCAAAACGGCCGGTACATACCTTACACATATCAAACATTTTTTTTTTTTTTTGTCTTTATGATTTTAAAGTTTCTGCATTTTTTTTTTTTTTAAACAATTTTTATGGTTGATAAAATATAATCGATGTTTAATAATTATATACTTATATGATGTTAAATAATTACACGGTTTTATCTGATTTTATGTTTTTTTTTTTTTTATTATTATACGTTACTATAATATGTACGCTTGTATATTATAAATTATGTACGTGATAGTCACTTAATTCAGAAAATCATTATTTATATTATTGGTTTGTTTATAGTGTTTATATACTCTGTTTATCTATATTGATGGCTTTAGCTTTATCGGTCATCTACCTATCAATTTATTTTTTTAACGAGAAAACATACTTGGTTCATTTAATTTTTGCAAAATTGCAAAACTTAATAATAAACATTTCATTAGATAGAGACGAAGCTAATCTTAATAGTTATATAGAGTTTTATTGAAATTCAAATTGATAAACGATAACCCTTGTAAATGCGATCAGTTGGTGCTGCTTTTTATTTGTACGCATTGTACTGAAGTATTTCAGTATTTATATAATAATTGTCTGTACATCGTTAAATCAATAAATTATTGATATGAATAAAAAATAAAACAATTATTAGGTGCATAGTATTTACATTTAATGCAACTAATCTTAAAGTATTATAAGAAAAAAATAACCTTTAGAATATATAAATATTTATTATTTAAGATAGGTACCTACTTAAAATCTCGATAAATCCGGATTTCGAGGGGACAAAGAAAAAGAATGAATTTCAGCTGTCCAGCTGGAATTAACAGTATAATTATTATGTTGCAGAGCAAATGAGTTTTCAAGGTGATTATTGACTTATAATATGTCGACTTAGGTATCTAGTTTCTGAGTTTATTAAATTCTTCTGTATTCGTGGCTTTAAAACTAAATTTAATCAACTTCAAAGACGATATATTATTTATTTTAATTTAAAAACTATAGGTTAATAATTCCAATTATTTTCATTTTTTAAACTTCTTAATATGTAGATTATTATATTCAATGCTAATGGCCCAGTCAACGAAGCCAATATTTATGACCAATAAAAACAAATGTAGACAATTTTATCGCTAATTAATATCAAAACTATAATTTTAATAACATTATTTATAACATTTTATTTTTTATGGAATTTGTACATTACTTGCTTTCAATTTAGATTTCAACTCACGATAAAGACATCTAACTGTGTGCGGGTATAGAAGGACGGAACTAAACGGGAATAACGAGCTACAAATAATAAATAATATGTAAGTAGGTATACATTTTTTTAAACTCATGTATTTTTGTTATTTTGTCTAATATCGTTAATTATTGCTCACCAAATTTAATCACAAAAACCGTCGACACTTATGATTCGATTGGAATAGAGATGTCAAATAAAAAATTGTGCTTCGTAACGGTATATAAAAACTAAAAATAACTATAAATCGCACCAATAAGAATTTTATAGTAAAATTTCAAGGTTAAAATCTAAAATAAATACAAATAGTAAAAAAAAAACAAATGGGTATAAATGTATAATAATATTATTAAAACGTGTTTGAAGAGTAATTGCTTTATCATGATATAATTATCGAATCAAACAAACGCTACCAATGAAAATAAGTTGACCTAGCCAACTACTGCCGTGTATAATGTATTATGTACACGTAATATTATATATTATTATTAAAGACTATTCGATTCTAGTTTGGGATTTAAGTCGAAGGCCACACGCACTTAAGTACATGAACGTCGAGTACAGTTTACTCACATACACCTAACACCTATATAATATTATATCTATATATATATATGTTGTATTGATGTACCTGCCAGCGGTTGACGACTATTTACAGTTTCGTTTATACATACGAATCGCTTCGACGCGATAACACACGGCAATATACACATTACAATATAATATAATGTTATTGCCTTATGGCGAAAAACAAAGAAATCACGTTCCGGCCGTAAAACAGTTATATTTGTTGGTCCTTGTAAAGGCCGCGCCAATGGAAAATATAATCTCACAATGTCATATTAGGTAGCTATTATACCTTAGCTAATGTGATTAGCTTATTGGAGTGTCGTTGTTGTAACTATAAAAACAGTGTGTTTGTGTGCTTACAGAATCTACCAGAACCTATGTATACAGGGTGGCTCGGTCACTAATGTGACCGCGTTTCCCCGTTTCCTATTGCATTATTCATGTAAGAGAAAACGGGAAAACGTCCGCAGTGGGCCACCGCGTAAGATATCATAATATTATTATTTTATGAACGAGCTACGTAATAGATTTGGCAGTAGTTGGTGGTTATAGTCGGTATAGGTAGGTACTGAGTGCAATTTATGGACGTGATATGCAAATTCGAATGACGATATTCAAATTCAATGTTTTGTTTTACGCTCTAACGAATCTGTTTGCAATCAGAGTTAACTTTCCATTAACGGCGACAAGTGCGTCTCTGAGGAGAAGGGGCGAAAGGGGCGATCGCCCTTCCATAATTCGTATTATTGCTAATAGGTATAACTGGTATAAGTTGAAATTACATCCAATATAAATAGGTTTAAGTTTTGGTTTACCAAAGTGATACGTAAGATTAATATTCCCCCCCCCATGGAATTGACCTGAAGACGCACCTGAACGGCGTATACTTATATACTTGAGTCTTATTATTATTATTATAGAAGTATAGTCAGTATACTATACTATATATAGAACAAAAGTGGTCATTTGCAAATTTGCAATACATTGCAGTTAGCGTTAAATGGGTAGATCGATCGAAGATATATATTGAGGATTGATTTGTATATCATTCATAAACGTAGTCATATAGTGATAGGTACCTATATGAAAATAAGTCGTAGATATTATGAACAAGCACAGGTTTCGACGTGCTGTAATAATACTAACATAATAATATTGCAATCGTTTCAATTTTCGACACAATTTATCAATATTTCATTTATTTGAACAACCGTAACGTTTTTTTCTTCGATAATAAAATATACAATCGTCGAACTGAAGTGTACGTAGGGTAAACGTTTTATAACGGAGTTGTTTAAACACTACGATATTATACATTGTCTAGAAGTGTATACACTATGCAGTACACAAGCACACACATACATACACATGTATATGTATATAATATTATGTGCTGGCACAATAATTCAAAATAAATTAATGCATATTGTGTGTTATCTAAAACAATAATGATAATAGCTAATTTAAGCCGACCTAGTTTCTATGTAAATATCTATGGTTTGTTGGTAAACATTTTATTTTTTTTTTTCAATCGTAAATTAAATTTAACGTGTTTTACGTCATTTATTTGGATAAATAATTTTTTTACGAACGTTACGTATCCTCGAGGTCGCCATATTACGCGCGCGTGCATACATTATAATATTATATGTACACGGAAAAATATTGTAAATCGATAATCGACAAACGACTAATTTATATACATGTACGTTTCCGCAAATATCTGTACAATATTATAATAATCATATATGTATAATACCAAAATCGTTAATAACAATAATCTATATTTGCGGAAATGAATTTCGATATAAATATAATAATATGTATATTATAATATTTAAAATACGACAAAATATATATATAAAAAAAAAAACAATTTTTTGTAGTACAATAATGTCATATTGACCATAGTTGAAGCAACATGGTGCAAAAATAATTCACAGACGAATATTATATTCATTATTATGAGGTTAACCGGGTTAGCATATTTTTGATTTTTACATACGTGTAAAAAAAATTAAAATGATATATAGTTTTTTTCCTTTAAATCATACATATTTTTCAGTTAAATTAATTATAAATACATTTGGTATATGCGATATAGCAACAGTTAAATTACATTTTATTTTGAATATTTTTTTTATATTTGTAGGCATTTTTAGTCTTTTTTGCTTATTTTATAAAGTAGGTTAATACTATAAATGATTTATTATAAATAGTAACCATAGGTCATTTTTCTTAAATTTTTCATCTAATATATTTTTAAAAATGTATTTTTTTATTATCAGTTTTAACACGTAAAAAACTGGTTAACCCTATGAGGCTATGCATAATATGTGTTGTACATTGTTTTACGTAAAATACATTTTTAAGAATCTATTTTGTGTTTTTATAGACATACTATATTAAATACCCAGTTATAGGTTTGTTGATATTAGAAACAATACAACTGATATATAATCGCGCGTGAATATAAAACTTGTAATTTCTATAATAACAAATAATAATCTATTAAACACGTGTAATAACCATACTTTGAATAATACAATTTTAACACATTTAATAATGTCATGGAATATGGACCAATTGATTACAAACATGTTATAGTTTTACTATCTTTAACTGGTAAGCGAGTATTTCGAACCTATAGTAACTAGTATTCCTACTGAAGTTTATTGAATGGTAAGTCTTGAAACACACATAGTCAATTCTACAACTCTGTGATTCCAATCTCGATCTTATTATATCATTTATTTATTTTCCATCGCAGTATTGCACCGTTAATTAATTCCGTGACTGACCAGTTTATATGAATATGTTGCGCACTGCCAACCCGTTTTTTCTATTTCATTAATATTTTTTTCAGTGTTCATTAGTTTCAATTTTATTTTATGTTCAGTGTGTTTAATCGTTATTCTACAAGTTATCTGTACATTGAACTGTTGCTCGATCTGAAATAAAATAGCATTATAGATCAATAATGTGTATAGGGTTGTGTATTGTGTTTCCGATATACATTAATGTATATGTTTTATAATTAGTCGTATAATGATTTTTTGAAATAGAGTATAGCAATATGATGTACAGAAGTGATTCTTTTTTGGTCCTATATTGTCCAGGGGGTTTGTTCCTGTTTAACCGACTACAGAGAAGGCTGTGTGTGAACAGTACTACTCTTGAACTAACATCGTTTATTTATGAATACAAATTCTGGAAAAATAGCTTAATAGGTACATAATACTAATAACACACGTCGAACTATTGCAGGTTCTGCTGCATTACATCAAAAAAAAAAAAAAAAAAGAATAAGAATATAAGAATAGTCCTCCAGTCTATTTCCGGTCCGATGCCGCTCGCGTACCTGCCGGTCTGTGTTGTCGTTCTACTGAACTCTTGTTTGTCCGGGGAGAGGGCTCAGTCGGTCTGATCGACTACTACCGTAGATTGACTTTTTCTTCAGACTCAGCTATCCTCTCGTCCTGTCTTAGTAGCGTAGTATGTCCTCAACCATGTCATAGATGATGGGCCGAATGGTACGTCGGAAGGCAGTCTGTAGTCAGTAATTTTCACAAGACGAGACATCGGCGGGGCCCACTGAAAATTACGAACGTCCCTCGAGATGATGTTTCGGTTGCCGACGAACGCCTTCAATGCTATATCCGGAGTGGATCTCAGTATGTATACAATCAAAAATTGTGTGTTCAACCGTGTCCCGCAGGTGTTGGAAGTATACATACACTCAGCGTCGGGGGCGCGCTTCATCCGGTGCAGGTAGTGTGAAAAATACGCGTGTCCTACAAAAGCCTGGATCAGGTAACCTTGCCTAAGGTCTTTAGGACGTCTTCTCACATCCATCTCCTCGGGTCCGGAAGGATCCTAAGCGTCCAGGCGCCGCGTTGTTGCCGTGACTCCATCTGTTGGATCATTACACACACACATTATAGATAATACTACATTATATATATATATATATATTGTTAAGATAAAAAAAAATGATGATGTAGGAAAGAATTAATTTAAAATTAGATGTAACAATTTAATACAACGTTGTAGAGCCTGCGTATTGAATCGTTTTATAATTTCAATAGAAATCTAGACTTATTGGGGACTATTATAGAAAATATTTTCTTATTCAATGTATATAGACAGATTGAAATACTCCCTTCGCATTAGCTCGAACTCGAAAAACATATAAAACACAATATCATTCTATTATATGAAATAAATACAACATAAACTTTTAAAAAGTAAATAATTCTCATGCTGAACCACGTGCTGCAATATAATACTTATAATTTATATTAAATCTATCGACTTCGGTCAAAAATCGTAAATCGAAGTGTTATGGGTAGGTTTTATGAGAAGTTATTTGCTTGGGATATAGATATTTGTCCATACCTACTCTAAAGTAAATACCAAGTGAATTTTTATTTATATTACTATATAGTACTATAGTATAGCTACTAACTACATTCCAAAAGTAAAAGTATAAAAAAATTATCATAATTTCCAGACGTTTACTATATTTTGGCAGTGTCATCGTATAGAATGAAATTGTATTTTGTTATGAAATATAATTATTCGATTTTAAGAAAAATCGTATGCGCGTTTTTGGCTTTTTATACATTCAACCCGTAAGGCGGCCCAATCGATATACATAGCGTTTCATTTGGATCTTCGACGGTGATGTAAAAAAAAATCTAAGACGACAATTTAGAACTGGCACAGTAGAACGTGCATTTAATGCGTGTGCATACGTATAATATTTATTCAATACCCGGTGGATACTGGGTACGGTATACACATAAAAATATATACAAATATATATGAATAAAATAGCTGTTGGCTGTCCGAAAACATAATATAAGCGAACACTTTTTATGGACGACGGCGCTGGTCGTGGCGAGCACATAAAATAATAATAATAATAGGAAGGTGCCTGCGTATATACTATATATTATAGTATACATTATACGTTGTATGTATACGTGATGGGTGCCGGCCGACAAACTGGGCACGGCGCGTACGCGAAAAAAATGCAAAAGCAAGAGGCCGAGCAGCGGCTCGCCACATTTTTATAGTTCCAGAACACGAAACTGGTTTTTTGTCATTTATTATATTATATATATATATGTATATGTATACGGACGCTTAACTGTAAAACGTATAACGGGATGTTTGGTCGGTTAAAAAACGATCGTTTCCATCCGCCTATGTGTCCCATCGTTCGTATAGAATAATATGTACACGCGTAGTCTTATCGGTTTTATATTATCTACTTTAAATATTTCGGTATGATGTATATCATGTGACATCCAACACAATTTTGTACATTTTTTTCCTCAAAACAGACGCTCTGTTTTCTAGATCCAATATTCGACAGGGCGCACTGCTGGAAACTTGTCCGGATATTGCAGCGATTATACGTAAACGACCTATATACCTTATATTTTCTACGGGTAGTATACTATAATATACTACACGAATGGCGGCCACCAGACACAATATTACGAGTGGGTACCTATATATTGCAATACATTGTTGATATGATCACGAATGTCCCACTTATGCTGTCGTATACATCGTATTATTGGAAATTTATTGAAACTCATGATGACGATGACATTATTCATAAAATTTTCTAATACCGATTTTTAAACTATACTGAAACAGAGAGTTCAATAACGATAAAATTATGTTCACTATCGACGCGTTCTTAATATTGGGGAAAGAAAAAAAATGTGATTATTAATTAAACGACGATTAAAGTCATTGTATCCACAGTTTAACATTCATACATTTTTAAAAATAAACATCAATTGAATTTATGAATAAAATACTTTAAAAATACTTCATAATCAATAAAAATAAAGTTAAATAAGATTAACTCGGTTAATGGTTGATTATTGAATTTATTAACTATGCAGGAGTACGATTAATTTCAATAACTAGTTTTTTTTATTATTTATCAAATTGTATTTATTTTAACATCAGCAATTATACGCCATTTCAATTTATCGTTTATTATGCACTACACAAATTCAATGAACGTATATTTATCAATTTTAAACTATACGTGTACGAGTACTTAACGACTATTATATTTATAAGCTTCAATCGTCCGATAATTATGGTGTTTATTTTCCCGACATTGAATCGTATGTTGTATTAGGATTTTGTCCATGCATCATCAGCTACATCTATTTTTACGGACACTATATAAACACACACGATTTAGGTATTAAGTTTAAGTAGTTATATCTATACCTAATTTATTATAGGCATTGTAAATGTAAGTACGTACATTAGTATATAAATGGCAGTATAAACGATCATTTGTTAATTATTTACGAATAGACTAGCGAGTACGATAATTTGCATGTGGTATATTGAAATAGAAGTTGGAATATTTTTCAAAATATTGATAAGTACTTCTATACGGATTTAAAATATAAATTATTTATATATATTTATAACATGTTAATATGATCTAAATAAATGCGATTTTAATATGCACAGTAAGCTTGTTTGTTATGCAGATGATTAAGTAAATTTTTTTTTTGAAGACCAGTCTTGGAATGAAGAATGAACTATAATTACTAGTGTACAAAATTGCTTCAGAAAAACCAAAGATGGCTACATGAAAATTATACTCGTTCCTTAACTTGGAAAACACTTACATTTAACCACATTACATAGGTAACTCTAATCAGCCAAATATTTAATGTCTACTATAGGGATATATACTATTATATTATATAATCTACAAAAGATTTGTGCATAAACATAAAAATTTATAATTAAATAAAAATATTTTTAAAAGCCAACTTTATAAAAAGTAGTAAAATAGTAGGTATGTAAATATTTAGGTTTAGAAATGTATTATAATTTATAATCTTGAATTGAATACTATATTTATTATAAGACTTGTACCTATATATAACAAATAAATTAAGTAAAGCAGCGTAGGTATACGTAAATGCGTTAAAAATCTAACTGATGTACTTAATCTATTAAAAAAAAAAATTATTATTATAAAAATGTATTCTAAAAAATGACTCAAGTTGTGATAAACACCAGTACAATGAATGAACGAAATAAATATATTAGCAGTAAAAAATTATTTTGCACAAATGTTGTACTTTTTATTAGCCATTAGGTATCAAAAACAATCTTGTTTTTTAAAATCAAACATCGTTATAAAGTATTATCTATAATATCAATATACTATAACGTTTATAACCATTCACTATGTTTTATACATTGTATAGAAAACTAACACAGTCTACACATTTTTATTTAAATTTAATTTCAAAATCTATAATATATTACTATTAAACATTAGAATGTATAGTAATGTTTTTTAGTATATATTTAATTAAATATTCTGATCACTATTAATAATTTAAATATTATTACCTTGCCTTGATTAAGTTAACTAACCTAACCTAACCTTGTATTAGTTAACCGATTTAGGTTCCTACTTTTACAAAAAATTATACTTTTGGTGATGTCATGATATTTTGTTTGTAAATATATACTATATTACTAAATACATTATAATTGCATAAACACGAATTATCTATTAAAATAAAATTTGCATTATACTTCAATTAACTTTTTATATAAATCACACTCAATATACATATTATTATTGCAAATTATGAACGAAATGCCCTCGGTTTACGAACATACTCTTTGTGCTATTGAAGAATAAAAAAATGATATGACATGTATGTACATAATACCTATATGATATGATTAAAATAATTAAACCTAACCTAACCTAACTTTGTAGTAACTAGTATAGTATATAATACGTTTATTGTAAAATTATCTACATTATGTAGTACTAATATAATAATTTTGTAATATTCTTTACAAACTGATTCAAATCAGAAACATAAATTTAATGAGGCGTACTGCAATTCGAAATATTTGTCCGGATATTGCAGAGTGCTATACATAAGTGAAAATACCTATACCAATTTCTGTAAGTATTGATGAAAAATATGTTAGGTATTTATACAGTCGTATAGGAGGTACCTACTTAGTTATTATATATTAAAATATAGTCACGAATGTTCATTTAAGTGCCTACTGTAATACGGCACACAAGTACAATATTGTATTATTATATAGGTACTCGGTATAGTGCATAATATGTTTATTGTAAATTTGTAAACATTATTTACAAACATATTATAGCCTAATCGGAACGATAAACTTAATGAGGCATACTGCGATTGAAATACGTACTTGTCCGGCTATCGAGTGAATACCTTTTAATACATTAATACAATAATACCTATAACGTCTTATGTATTGAGTTGATAATCGCGTGTGCCCATTATAGTCATGACAAATGTACCTATTATGTTGTACCGAAGCCTGTTGGCAAACGGCGCAGCCGGAAGTCGGTATGACCGAATTTTTTTTTTATTATAATGTTCTTTAAGAACGAAGTCTTCATTATACATTTTATTCAAACGATATTAACGTGCGTAGGACTCGCAGGTAGAATAAAAATGTCATTTGTTATAATCGCGGCGTATTATAACATTAAAGTATTATAATATTATATACCTACACATATTTTGTCCCGAAACGACAATAACATAATATGATACTATAAAATAGGATGTTAATCGATTGTTAATATTATATTATTGGTGTACAACAATTGTTGTATCGTGAAAAATGTCGTTAGAAATGCGTATAGGTTATTTTTTGAGTAAACCGAATAACATTTCAATAATATTCGACTTCCGGAGGGTTGAGTAATAACGTCTTTTGAGGTTTTATGCGAAGATAGATTTAATCGTCGTCGGTGTGGGTATAATATTTTATGTGCGTGCTTGTATAGTATAATATAATATGCAAATGTAGCTCACTGTCAGTATTTATGTGTTCAGGAATTTTGCAGCCGCGGGAGTAAGTATAAATCCCGTTGTCCTCTTAACCTAACCTAACCTAGCCACATTCCACACATCGAACAAAAAAATATCTTCATCCAAGAAATTGTGTAGTTTGGTTGACTCCGGGTCGATCGTTATTATAACATTATAGTAGTCGTTTGGAAAATAAATTTTTAGTGAAAAAGGTGTTATAGACTTACAAACTTTCCAAAAATGATAATAATAATAATACTAGAACAAATAGTACAAAATTATATTTAACTAGCTGACCCCGTGCACTTCGTTGCCCGTTAAAAATGCCAATTCCTTATTAATATGATCCGAATTTCAAATTTTTTGATAGGTCCAGCCGTTCTCAATTGATGAATTATTGTTATACATTTTTGGCTTTATTTTTATATATATAGATTGGCATTTTAAAATAATAAAAAAATAGGAATTATTCCGAGTGTACCTAATGTATTGTTTGTGTGTGTGCGCCGACACTAATAATAAATATATTATTATTATAACTAATAGCAACCAAACTAAATAATATCAAATAACTAAAATTGCCTTCGTAAATCTCAAAATGCCTGTTTAAGGAACTCCCGGGGTTGGGCTTATCACTTTTTAAAGTAGCCCATGTCCTTTCTCAGTATCTAAACTATCTATGTACAAAATTGCATTTAAATCGGTTCAGTAGTTTCGGAGTCGAACAATAACAATCAAACCTTTCCTCTTTATAATATTATTAGTATAGATAATATAGCTGATAAATACACTATATGACCACAGATTAAATAAAACAAAATAAAAATATTATTTAATCTGTGATATGACTTTAGATATAATTATACACACGTAGGTTATAATATGTATGGGAAAACGATAGAACGGATATATGTATTTCGACGACGGTTCTTACCGAGATTTGATCTTCCGGGCTTTGGGGATTGTACCATATGTTAGTCGTGGGTGTAGTTTTAGGAAGTGAAGTGTTGTTTTTTTAAACTTATAAAGAAATTAATCAACACGTGATTTTTTAAGGAAATCGTTTTTTTATTCATGTGTCAGCTGTTGTGGTGGGTTTTGGTTTTTGGAAACATCCGCTTGAATATATAAGATAATATTTGTTAGAAAAAACTGTATGAAAAAAAAAAAAAACACCGAGAGAAATAAAATTATGTTTTAATTTATTCATGTGAAAGTAATAACTGATTGAAAAGATAAAAAAATTATATCTGTTGACCTTAAAAATCAAATGTTATACAAATATTGTCGTAATGTCGTCTATAATCGGGAATCAAATTAATATGACAGTTACGTATTACATGGTTATCTGCTGTTGATTAAAATTTATTAATTGATGACATTAGGCGGACTAAACACTAGTAAATCGTTAAATGTATATATCAACTAATGACGAAATGGTTTACAAAAATAAATAGCAGATTACTAACACTAAATTTTTATTAAACTTTTACGTAGCATATTTTATTTTTCATACTATACAGTTACGAACGCCCTACATAAAATCCTACATAAATCGCACCAGATGCGCTTTGCATCTGCAGGGCTTTAAAGTCTCCTCAAAACAATATACATTTTTTGAATTTGAACTTGAAAGTAGTTGTAACCACTCATCGCATCCATTCACTTCCAAACCCTTTACCACCCCCCGCTGTAGTGTTTTAACCGGATCTCGCTGTGCGCCAAAACGCGTCCAAATGACCCGGATTCTATTTCCGGTCAATTGGTTTTGAATATATGTCGCAACATATTTAATACTACAGTTTACGTACATCTGTTTAAATATGCGACGTTGACATAATATATTCTGACCTAATTATAACTGTTTTATGTGATTTTCTTAAAAAAAAAAACTAAAATTTTCTGAAATATTCATAGTATGGTCTTCTGTTCAGATTCTAATCAATACATATGGAAATGAGAAATTATATGGAATAAACGTTTTGTTTTAAATAATTAAAAAATGTGAGACGCAGCTATAAAATGAGTAAACGCTTATGTTATAAACTATAATTAGGTATAGCAATCTATTTTAATTGTATGGAAATTCGTAATCTTATTTTAAATGCATTTTTTTCAGATAATTTTATAATTGATTCAAATGGCATTTGAAGGATGATTATTATAAGAGTTTTTCAAATAATCTCGAATTACGTGCTGACGCGCTGTATATTTTGTAATGGTCCCAAAGGAGACAATTATTATTTGATTTATCTAACCAGTTTTCATGATAATGAAACTATAAAACAAATATTGAAATAATTACAATAACCGTTTTTATAGTTGACATTAATTTTATTTTTATAACTAAAATAATTGTTGCCTGTCATTGTTAACTACTTATATATTTGTATGTATATATACACGATATAACGTGTATAAAATATATAATATCATTCTATCATTTTTAACAAAGTATTATTTACATCGAGTTGCAATACGTTTTAGGTGGTTCATAAATTGAAATATGAAATCTTTCAAAATTTAAGTTTACTATTTTTCATATATTATATTATAAGTTCAACAGTTTGGCATTTAGTTCAACAGTTAAAACGTACACAATTATAAATTAATGTCTTTTGAGCTTAGACAATAGGTGGTAGTAAGTATGAAGTTTATAATTTATTATTGTTATTATTTATTCAAACATAATATATAGTATATATACAATATACGTCCTGATTTTATTTTTATTTTTGTCTATGTTTTAGCCTACAGCTGTTAAAACTAAATTCATGTCGGGGAAAATCACAATAGATCTAGACGCAGTGTCTTTGTTTTTAATATTATTTAGGTGCACGAGAAAATTATATAGTTACTTAATGTTATATTAGACTCCGGAAATGAATGGGTTTTCTTCATATAGGTTATAAAAACAAAAGCAAATCGCATCTTTAATTTGAAACTGGATTAGATACCTCTTGGGTGGTATTGTTGACTGTAGTAATACAATTTTTTACACTGTCTAGTTTAATTAACATGACCATATTATAGAAATTAATGTAAGCAATATATTTTTACGAGCATATAAAATTATACGTGTCAATTAGGTAGGTATAATACCTAATGAACATTATGACTTATGAGTTATGAGCAATAACCTAACCTTAAGATTTTTTTTTTTAACGTTGGTCGATTCGCCGACTCTATTCACAGACAGTCTCGTGTACACAATATATTTAAATTATGACAACGATTCAAAATGTTCAATCGTTCATCATCGATCACACGCGTTAAATCGACAGAGCTTGATATCACGTCAAGACATCATATTTTTTTAGGTACTATTATATTTCTTTGACATTTTGACGAGGGAACTATCAGGTATATTATATTATACTGCGTGTATGAATAAGTGATCACTTAAAATAAGTTTTTGTAATTTTTATCATACACCTATACAAAATAAGTATACACCATTATATCATTTACTATGTACGTAAATATCCACACAAGTCCATCGGTTGAAAAATTATTCACAATTTTTTTTTTAAATTTAACTTTTATTTATACATACTACTATAATATAACTAAGATAGAACGAAAACAAGTATTAATATATTAATTTATATATCTGCAGCTTAAAAAATATATAAGATTATTAATTCAATGGAAGATTCACAGTTGAAAGCAATGATATTTAGTCATGTAGTTTGCATGTTTGAACGCGTTAATCCACATGAAATTACCTAACCGGCCTAACCAATATCAATAAAAGTCATATCAATAGATATCATGAGTGTCTAGGGCGGAGGTGGGTATTAAGCATATTATTGTTTTAACCCTACAGTTTGGTAAATCAGGTGACTCACAGGATGTGATGATTAGTCACGCCCATAAATTAAGTTTTGACATACGAAAATCAAATAATGTTTTATTTTTGGATTGCCATTGATAAGATAACACACAAAAAAAATAAAAAAGTGGTATAAACTATAGCTAACTTCAATAGTTGCAGAGTGTCTTTTTTTAAAAAAAATTAAATAAAATAATATTTAGTTTATTATTTCGTTATTAAAATCTACAATAAAAGTGCCTTATGTTTATAGATTCTAAACCAAACTAGGTACTGATTTGATTTTTACAACATTAAGTCTAAAGAGTAGTTAACCTAACCTTGGATTATGTCCGAAAATATACCAATTGCTGTATCTAATCCATCACTTTGTGGAATGCTCATCTCTGTCGAACTAATTTATAATGTGAGGTTTACAGATGTCAATTTGTAAATTGAGGTGTTTAAAAACTAAAACCAAGATATAGCGCTGTATTTTATGTTGTTTTAGATTCTGAACGAAGTGATGAATGTATTGGTTTTACAATGATGTGTGTTTTTTTATGTGTCTGTGTACACTGTACAGCATAACTAGTCGAAATAATGCTCCAATTTCAAACTATGGGGGTGGTTTCCGATGGAAAAGTGAATATCCTTGGTGCATTATAGAGGTCAAAAGTAAACCTTTACCAATAGTTTTCAAAAAAATCGAGAAAAACAAAAAAAAAATGACGGAAAAACGGGAATTTTTACGCAAAACCAGTTTTTGACCAAATCGATTTTTTTATATGGTTGTAATTTAAAAACTAATCACTGTAAATACTTGAAATTTTCACCAAATGTTAATATCATTGTTATCTATATATACAATTAAATTTTCAAATAATGTTGACTTTTTGACCTCTGAAATTTTCGATTTTTATGAGAATTTTTTTTTTGAAGTGTCGATAAAAAACTTTGAATGACCAAAAATTTTTGAAAATTTAATACAAGGTTCCTTATGAGTTTGTCTTATTGTAGCTAAAAAAAATTATAAATCGTTAGTCACATTTTTTTTTTTATAAGCGTTTATAGTTAAAATTTTTACGAAATCTGTCGAAAACGTGAAAATTTGCATGTCATTTTGAAGTTGAAAAATCATAAAATTTTTTGTTTTGATAACTAAGGATTAAAAATACAACACTAAGTTTTCCATAAATTTTCCTTCAAGTATCTATAGAGAAAACTCGAAGCATCAATATAGGAAAAATGTTAAGCGCGTTTGAATTTTAAATTTTTACGAAATATCGTAACGATAACGATTTATCCCAAACGATTTAAAATATTTGTTGATATTCAAAAAGTATAATTCGTAGATACTTGAAAATTTCACCAGTAATTTAGACTAGCATTTTCTTTACATGATTTAATCTTCAAAATATTTTGATTTTTTTGAGCTATTTATATAGACAACTAAAATTTTCAATTTTTCTGAATTTTTTTTTTTTTAAAGTGTCGATAAATTTTTTTTAGCCCTATCAAAATACTTGAAAATTTAATGCAGATTTCCTCATAAGTTATTCATATAGTGATTAAAAAATTATAAGAATACATAGGCACAATTTTTATTTTTTATTAGTATTTGAAGTTCAAATATTGACAAAAATTTGTCAAATTCCTGAATATTTGCAAATTATTTTTTAGGTATAATTCATAAAATTTTTTATATAAGTAGCTAAGAGTTTAAAATTTAATACAAGGTTTTTCATAAGTTTAGCTTACAATAATTATAAAAGAACTTAAATTTTGGTGTATTCAGGCCATTAAAACAAAAAAAAACCACCTTTTTCACCAACCACTAGAAATTATATCCTAGGCTGACAAATCATCTTCGTTCAGAATCGTTTTTCGTATACAATGATAACTATTATTGGATTCAAATTAAAAACTTCTATAATAAATAATAATGATCCACACGGCACCTAATGTATAGCAGAGCGGTACCCACTTGCCTGCTTTTTATAATTCAATATATATATAATATATATATATAAATTATATAAGTTATATATTATAATTAATGTAATTTTATTTTATTATTTATATATAAAATACTGAATCATGATAATTAGTAAGTTTGTGAAGACATTATTCTTATTCAATATTTAATATAATGGACATTGTTTTTAGCGAAAAATATATTTTTTACATATTAAAAAACCTACCTTACAATTTAAAGGGGTAATTTAAACAGAACAATTGTTCGTCCTAATGCCACTGGAACATTTTTAGTGCTTACATCAGTTTACGCGAATGAAGGAATTTTTCAATTTTTCATTGTTTCAAAATTACAACTAGTACTAACACATAAACTATTTGTTGTGAACAAATAGCTAAAATAAATGTCACCTGATGTTTTTTTTTTTTAAAGTACAGTATTAACATTAAAAAAGCATGCAAGTGGAGTATGATTTTTTTTAATCATTATCAAAAAAATTAATATAAATTATTCTCGTTTTTTTTTTTGCCCGGTCAAAATCGGAATTAACACCTAGCTAATAATATAATAAAAGTTTGTGAAACATATTATAAATTTTTCTTTGTTTCTTATTTCATATCATAATTTATAATAATGTTATGTAATTGGAACAGTAACGAAACTTTTCGTATAGGTGTAAATGGTATAATATCAAATATCAATGTATCTGTCAATGTTTAAATAATTATTAGAACACTATACGCTCGTAATTCGAGGAAAGTTAACAGCTAAATATTCATTAGGAATTGATTTGTTTTTCTCAATAGGCATATACCACACGGCACACATTATAACATTAAACATGTATAGGTACGCAATACTACAGTTACGCGTGTCTCGAAACCTGAAAGAATGAGTTATATATTCAAACCAAGACCATAAAATGTGTTATAAATTTAGAAGTATAATGAGTAATATCAAACGTATTTCTACATGTTGGTATTCGAGTTTTATCGGCTATGATATTACGGTTCTAAACCAGTATAATATATATGTAACCCTAACTGGACATTTTTTTTTTTTAGTTGCGTCACAGCAGTATATGAGTCTATTTTAAAAATCAAAACACATATTATATAAATCAGCCATAATAATAAATTATAAAGAAATAATAAATATTTTTGTGTGTTTGCTCGATGTCGAATATAATTTTGGAAAACAGCAATATGTTATACTACATTTCTATACCCATATCGATTATACCTAATCTACATATTGAGTAAGTATTCAAATCACAACTATGAATTTGCTAAATAACTACTGTTAAACTAATCGTGCACTCGAACATGCACTAAAAGTTGCGAAAATATCTATTCTAAAAGCCATAAAATGCGAAAAACATACAGTTTAAAATTAAAACGGATGAATTTTTTTCCAACTACAGATACCCGATGAAAAATCGTCGATCCAAATTACAACAAAAATTCGAATAAAACACAGAAACGCATTAATTCCACAGTTTTGTTAATAATTAAAAATAGGTATATATATATATATATATAATGTATTTTATGTACCTATACTAGTCAGAAACACTTGTTACATATGCTACAATAGGTTTAAACCATTATTATATAATATCATAAAAAATAAAACTTTATGCGTTTGTTTACATGTCTAGATAATGGTGTGTTCTCTGCACAAGTGATGCAGTCTCCAAAACCATATAATATTTTTCGCGGTCACTATTTCTTTTGTGTCTGTTTTGAAGTTTGGAAAGTTTTACGCCCCGAACATCTAAGATAACACGATGACTGATGATGAGAGCTGTGTCTCGTGAACAGCTGTGACGTAATTGAGGGGGCGATGGATATATGCCCCCCACGCTTTGTAAACGGATCTCAGGTTTTTAGGTTTGTTTCATTGTATCTATATATAGTAAGATCAAATACAATAAAAAAAAAAAAATGAATATAGCTGTTAAAAATATGAATTCGTGAAGTTGATTAATGTGGGGCGTAGAGGGGGAGCCCCTTATATCAAGAGATGAGTTTAAAAAAAGATGTAATTCTTCCACCGGTATATATCACCCATGGGCCACTGTCCTGTGATATATTATGTAAAATATTTTGTATATTTGTTTTGTACTCGAGTTTTTCCTCGTTGAAGTCGAGTTCCTCTTCTTCAGTTGTCAGCGTAGGCGTCCTATTATATATATTATTGTTTGTTGTTATTATGATATTTAGTTTTATAACATCTTACACCCATCATTTTTTTTTTTTTTTTTTGCTACCTTGCTATTGTTTTTCAAAGATCATTGATTAATTCTGCTCGTTAGTATACAGCGGTCATACGCGTTCCGACCGTCGTAATACAGCATACTCGTCACGTATTCTCTTCGGCGGCACGTCACGATGATTCCGTTGACCCCGCAGTGCTGTATTGTTTTGCGCAGAGAAAAACAAAACGTTGGTGTTTTGGCGCTGAAATTTGAAATCCAGCGGGCAATTTAATTTTTATTAAACTCGAAATTAGCGAAGACGGATCGAAACGAAAATCGGTCTGAGAAAAATAAATTATTACTGATTTCTGCACAGACTTTGATGGCGCGATGACCTGCGGATATATTCCCTTAAATGTCGCGTATACAAAACGAAATTTACACTATTACGCAGCTGCATCAGACCGATTTGAAATCAATACGTGGTATATTTATCGTTTATTATACGACGAACAATATCGTTTGTATAATAAGTGTACAGTTTGTAATACATATACGATATAATTCAACACAACACGGTACAGTTAATAACTATATAATAGGGAGATAAATAAACACGTCGTAAAATGATTTATTAATTAAACCGTGGACAATACGCGTATACAATATACTATAATAGTATAATACTATATATAGTTATACGTATATTATTGTTGTCCACGGCATACATAATAAACCATCGTCCATCACCGTGTCCATCGACGTCCCTTTTAAGACGAAGTCAAATTGTGAAAGAGTATTTCAACGGTCGGTATTCGTCATTATATATTATTATTATGGGTATAGGTATTAAAAAAAAACGAAACGCGTGTTTGTGTGTTTTAATGAAAACCCAAATAAACCATTACAAGCGATTAATTAAACGGTTTACGACTGCTGCTGCTGCTGCTGCTGTATATAGCGGTACACGCGACGATGATGCTGGTGAATTATTCATCTCTGTATACATCACACTATTTCTTTAATATGCGTAGTTATAGTCGCCATAGTATATTATGTCCCTAGCCAGCAAGTTTCGTTGTCCTGTTTTTTTTTTCATCGGCCAGATTTATTTGTTTATATAAACTCGTCTTATTATCATTATTATTATATATATATATATGTATACTATAGCTGAGTAGTAGTAGTAGTAGTAGTAGTAGTAGTCGTCGTAGTAGTATTATAGTATTTGTAATGGTATATATATAGTAGTAGGATTAGTAGTAGTAATGCGGCGGCGGCGGTGGTGGTAGTGGTGGTGATGACGACGAACGCAGGACGAATGTGCGTATAAAAATAAAGGACGATATATAGGACTGATGACGCTGAGGAGTAGGAGCAGGGAATTATATGCCGCCAGGAGGTTAATGCCACACACTGGACTAGGACATTCACCTCGAAGTGGCTTCGGAAAACACACATATGTATATATAATACACAATAATAAATATATAATGTGGTTGGAAGTAAACACACGCACACACACGCGCGCACACACGTACAGCGCACGCACGCACACGTCGATCTCGCAGGACGGACACACGCATTTATACACGTGTTGTACACACACACACGCGCACATGTACAAAATAGACACTGCTGCAAGATCGTGCGTTGATCGCGATTATAATGGCTTGGCAAATGTGCGTGGAAAAAAATAATAATAATATAAAAAAAAAATAAAAACGAATTATTAACGCCCGTTCGCTATATACATATATAATATACGTATACTACGTATAAAAATATAATAATAGCAATCCTGCTATGTTGTTGCTGCTGCTGCTGCTGCTGCTGCTGCTGCTCCTATAGGTTCAACGGTCAGCGTTGACCTCAGCAGAAGGTTTGTAAAACTTTACATCACTCGCGTCCGAACGATTTATAATGGACTATCCCTCGAGCCCATATATATATATTATATTTATGCGTGTGTGTGTGTGTGTTTATCTGCTCACAAAGTAGTATATATCTGCGCTCTGTGAAACCGCTTCGCGATAATGACCAGAGATCCAACGCTATGGCGCGCATTCTATCATACAGGGTGGTCCAACGCGTTTTCCCCGTTACGTCATCGTATATAATCGGAACGAGAAAATCTTAATTTTTTGCACACACCCAGTGGCCTGCACGTCCGCAGGTTGTTCGTGCGATTTCTAGGCGTGTTTGCAGCGGAATTTTCATCGAGATGTTGTCCGCGAGCGCCGTCCTACACAAAAAGCTGACGTCAATATAATACACTGTGCAATCACGTTTAATGTAAACGTAACTCCACTCGGTGTAAAAAATATATTTTGGTTTGGAAGAATTTTTTTTTTTTTTTACAAAGAGTCAGTAATATCTGACGAATCCCGCAGGTGGTGATCGTGTGTTTTGATGTCATGCATGTATATATATATATATATATACTTAACGCCGCCTTTTCATTTGACAAAAGACTCGGATTTATATTATGTTATATTCATCATAATCAGTACCGGTACCCATTCGCTTGTATAGCCTAATCGAATAAAAAAAAATATTGTCTTCTTGAAAAAATATACGTTACTTACATGATATGTGGTTTTAACATTTCAATTTCATGTATAGTAAATATTTTTCATCCTTTGTCTAATTACTCTTGATTTTTAAATCACAACATCAATTATAAATTTATAATCCAAAACAGAATAATATAATTTAACAATCATTTGGTCTAAATCTTTTGTTTGGACTACATCTTAAAATTTTGATAAGCGTAAGCATCCCACAAATTTTTCTATATGCTATTCAATCACCCACAATATTTATAGAAATCTTGCTATCCAGACTCTAACAATATAATAATATTAACTTATACATTTAAACTGATCAATGTATCAACATGTACGTACCGTCGTACCCTGGTACCCATAATATAGTATATACCCGTTGATGGCCGAAGCGGATCAATACAAGCGGTGGATGGTACTAATATAATTAGTTCCTGTGTTTAATAGGTTCTGGTATATTTGCTATGGGGATAAATACAGTTTTAAACAAAATGAAAGTGGTGAGGAGCGTGGAGAATTACTAAAACGAAACGAGTCGTCCCTTTAACTTACTTTGATCACAAACGTGGCACATACCTACCGTACTTATGCAGTGTTAGTCCAAAATTAATTTGTTTTTAGAGTTGAGTAAACAATTTACAGATTATGTATTTAAACATTTATAACATAGCAATTAGCAGGTCATACATATAAATACGCACAATGACCAATTTTGAGGTAAAGACTGTATCTCGACACAGAGACGAAAAGACAATTATTATGGTACAATAATTCTCATATTTTATGTTGAACGCAGTAAACAATACAAAACGTATGTGTATAGGTTATTATAAAAATACATACGATACCTACATCACTTCGGAACGTATTTACCGTCAGGATGGTCCAATCAATTAGTCGAGATGAGTGTTACAATAAATCGTACATACGTTTTTAGTTTATAAATCCATATCGTTGTGCAGCCACTTTAAAATTAAAGAAAAAACTGTTATTCAATGAAAATAATATCATCCGTGTTCGTTTGTACATTTTATGTTAAAATGCATATATATAGTACAGTATATTATTATAAACTCCATAATTATACATTATTCGTGTAAAAATAGCTTAGTAGGTATATCGTATATACGTATGTATTATATAATATATATAAATAATATTTGACGGCTTCGATGTCGTTCGTATTGATTTACACATTACACATACGACAATAATAACACTACTGACTATTGCGCCATTTTTTATACCATAATATATACTTATTTTTGTAATAAAACTATAAAACTACGTGAAACTCTCGCAGAACGCTTCGGTCTCTGTACACCGCAACTGTTATAAACAATCCTTAAATATCCATAAAAAAAAAAAAAAAAAATGAAACATGTAAACGGGATAAAGCCGTTAGGTAAAAAAAAAAAAAATAAAATACAAAGAACCATACCAAGCCTTTTGTGTGTTTAATGAGTAAAACAACGCTGCGGCTCTGTAGTCTGTGTACAAGACGAAACCACTATTTTAAGAATAACCCTTTAGAATAAGAATTATTGTGATTTAGTTTAGTCGTTTAGTGTATTTAATACAATGTACCTCTCTCAGTATGCATTATAGTAGGTATATATTATATTTTTGTGTCAATATTTTAGGTTTTCGGCTGACGTTTCACATGTGGTTAGTAAATATCCACCCTCCGACCACACGTGGAAATCGGTCTTGACCTCGCTAACGTATATACGTACATGGCCAAGGGAGTGCCAACAGAGTGACATATTATAATGTGTACATATACTCGTTATACGTTCTCCCTAATAATAGTGATTAACGATGCAACGAATCCGAAGTAGGTATCGTATCATCGAGTCTTGAACACATGGGCGTCGAGGATTTGCAGTCCAATCGTCCTCACAACCAGAGTGATTTATTTCATCACTATATATACAGTCATTTTCTCGGTAAATTTAAGATGTTTTTGAAAACATATTCGTTTCTACATGATTTATTCATGATAACAAAAACAGAATATTATATTTATATCTTTTAAAAAAATATATATGACAACGAACATTTTTAATTTCGTTTTACTCGCGACAGAACATTTTCCACGTGCGTTTTCGAGGACTAAATCACTGATTTGTACTTGGGCAGTGGCATTAAATTAAAAACGAATGTTGTCATTCAAAAAAAAAAAAAAAACTCGAGAAACGATAAACGATAACAAAATGAAAATAAAATCATAAGATAAAGAAATCACGTGTACGCGCTTTTTCGTCGACCGCATAATATTATATTATTGTATTGTCATACGACGTGATAAATTGTGAATAACGTGCAAAATACAAAATTAAATGTATATAGGTACTCGAGTTCAACATACGTGTAAATATGATAATATCATAGTGAGGTAGCTTTTTATGGAAAATATATTATGTCAATGATATTATATGCGATATGAATCTATTGAACGTTAAATCAAGTATATCATATAAGAGGAAAACAACCTCGATATCCGTATTACAGAGGGAGGTGGTTGACCGTAAATATACGCGCGTCGCGTCAGAACTCATTTATATTACTACCTATATTACTAGTATTCACTAGAATGGAAAAATGGATGGCAAGCATGAAAAACAACAGGCTTATATTATATCATTATACATATATAGATATATATAAGTACCTATATGGCGTTTGACAAACGAAATAACGCAATGCCACACACTTATTACTGCACAATAATATATATAATTATTATTATGGAATATAATAATCGTCAAATACATACGACCTGCGTATATAATATTATACATCTGGCAAAATAATTAAACTCGTTTTGAACGATAAATTTGAAAAGTGTAATACCTACTTGCATGTACATTATACGTCCTAGGTACGTGTTATAATGATGATGATTATATACTTTAGAAGCACAGCAAAACGACAATCATTAGTGAACAATTAATTTTGTACAGACCATTGTAATATTATATTATTATGTACAGAATTTTGAGTTGGTATTTTTTTTTTTTTTTTTGACGCTGTCGCGTGTTAATGTCCTAAGTGTCTACAAAATCGATCGATTTCGAATTCATTTCAGTTTTCGTGGGGTTATATTTTTATGTTGTTATCCCATGAAGCGTGACATATTTTTTGAAAAATCTTCGTGTATATTATTATAGCAGTATAATAATAATAATATAATATGTAGCAGACTGAAAACGATTATTATTATTACCTATTCTTTAAAGTTTAAATTGTGTTTTATTAAAATGCATACACAGGTATACCTATACTTCTTATTCTATACAACATTTATATTATTATAGGTACTGTTAAACGGTCTAGATGTTTAAGCCTGCGGGCTTAACCACCTGATCATTATATTTTTACTCCCCTCGTAATCTCACGAGAAAAAAAACAAATTCAAAAATCCCGAGTCGTGTACAAAGATTTGACAAACCCATAGAAATCCGAATATTTTTTCAGTATGTGCACGCAGACAGACGTTTCACCTACTATACATATATATGACATTACCATAATCACCTGTCAATATAATTCATTTCATTGTTGAATTATTTATTCTTCAATGACTTAGTTACAAACGAGTAACGACAATCGTATTTTTCTCCGGCAATCTTCCCTTTTTACACAGCCTTTTGGACCTGTTCTTCTACTTTGTTATTTTTACATTATTCCGTTCACTCCGCGTGCTCTACATAATATGGGTACGGTCTGTTTAATATTACACGGTCGCCGTATATAAATGCCGTTCCTTTACCAGTTGTGAATCGTATTTGTTTGTTTGTTTCATACTCGACTAAACAGTACCAGTTTTTCGGAATCATCAAGTTGTCGACATTCAGTCGTTTATAACAGTGCTTTTTTTTTCTTGAAAAAATACGTTTGAAACTTGGAACTACTATTCATATTAATAGTTAGTCGTTAGTTCGTTGACGTAAATATTTCGCTATTTACTATGATTATACCTACTATAAAAAAATGTACAAATCCCACGACATTTGTAGAAGTTTATCGATTCGAAATTTTAATTAGGTATTTAATAGTTGGGGTGCTGGGTTGTGTTACACCCTGGATTTATAGCGTGATTTTTCAGAGTATCAATGTGATTACAAAATTTTTTTACTGTGGTTAAAAATTGTTACACAATATCAAACAATTTTCAAGTCAAAATTTTAAAATTAGGTAATACACACCTATAATATTATTCATATTTCTATACAATAACAGGACAAAGCGAACATAACACTATATTATTTTTATACGTCAAGTAATGAGAGTAAGTACGTGCACCTGTGTAAAAATTTCAGGACTTGGAATACAACAGAATTTACACCGTAAATACGTCAATACGCCATTATAAAAGCGATAACGATAATTAATGATATAGTATAATATGGCATGCGTAAAATCGTAGTACAGATTGCACAATATACATGATGTGTGACCTATGCTAATGTAAATTTTTGCTAGAGGTTTGAGTTGTTTTGTGCACTTAAATTTATTATGGTTTAAATTTTTAGATGATTTCTATGAAAATACTTAGTAATTTCCTGAGTTACTTAGTATTTTTATAGAGATAGTGCAAACTATCTGATTATCCTGAAGTACGTCTTATAGATGTTTTTATTTCATAAAATCATATTAAAAAGTTTGTCAATATTTTGTTTAGTATATGTAAACACTTTAATTATTATACTGTACCGGGTATTTCAAACGTATTTACCTACTTACTTCCCAGCGTATTTCAATAACAGTCAAATACAAACGTAAAAAAAATATTTATATTCCAAGATAAAACGATAGTTAATTAAAATATTTAAATTATTATCAGTCATCACAATTTGTATTGTACAATGTTTATTACTATAAGCCTTCGAATCATATAGTTAAAAAATAATAGTACCTATAATATATTTACATATGGGATAGGATTCCGATACCTACATTAGGTTTTATTTAATTAATTAAATGGTATTAATGTTTTTTTAATTGAGGTTTGGATCGTAGATGGTTATAAGTAGTTCAAGTTTATATTTTACTATAAATAATTATACATAATGCCATGTCATATTCGACCAAGGTTGATTACTTTTATTTTAACGACGCTGAGAAAGCTACGCTTGCTCTACACTTTTTTTTTTAAAAAAAACATACGTATTATGTTAATTATAGATTAATTTTCTGGTTAAATTTCAATAAAGAATACTTAATTAGTAACTATTTGGCCGGAGTATAAACCACTGAACATTAATTAAAACTATATAAAATATGAAAAAAATAATGTGCGTAGTGTGTAAACATTTTTTATTTGCTACTGGTAGAAATGGTCGATAAGTTTTAATTAGTTTGATGAATAATGTCATATGCTCAGATTAGTTTACAGAAACCAAGTAAATTATTAGTGCTTGAATAGTTAATCTGTACAGCTGCAGGACCCAATATGAATCGTTAATTGTGTGGATTCTCAAAAAGCATTAGGTATACGAGTCGCCGCGTAAATAGAAAACCTTCTATAAGGGTGGAAGACACGGTCGCTTCAAGGATTCGAGGTTTGTTGGTCTTTCCTTACAATACATTATTTGTTATTTTACTTTTTGAGGGGTTAGGGTTAACCCTATTTTTTCATCACTAAAGTTGACATAACTCGACCTCCAATCCGAACACGCAGATAGTCGTTCGATTCCCAGGAATGCTGGTCAATATTTACGTTGCATTCGATTTGGAAGTATTCCTGTTTTTTTTTTTTTTATATATATAAAAAATAGCTATTATAGGTAACTAGGTTCTTCGTGTTTGTAAACACACAGAATTGGATGGCAATAAATAATACAACAAATACAATGGGAAGAATTTAATCGTTGAACGAAAATAAAAAACAAGTCAACCGCGCCAAGGAGTTGTTGGGCACGTCTTTTGCATAATATATAATGTTAAACATTGATTTTCGTATGCGTTTATATTATAAAGGCGTGTGTGCATATAATTACACTGCACATACAGGTTATTAATGGCGTGTCCATAAAGGATTATTTATGCACTCGTAAGTCGTAATATAATTCTAATGCTATTAATACCGATTAATAAACATTATTTTTTTTTCTTCACAAACAAAAGAATCCGGTAATATTATAATAACTAATTCCACGTGTTGTACATCAGGTATATAGATAGATACCAGTTTATAAACAAAAATAAACGATTATTATGCAACGTACCTATAATAATATAATAAAACTATAGGTAGTTCCAGAATAATTAAAAGCTTTAAACGAAGCAAGTAATGTATTATTATTATTCATTAATGTTCTTTTTACAGAAAAATATAAAATTTCACTCTGCGGTGATTATTATTATATTTTTTTCTTTTAAAACCGAATAATATATTTTATGTTGTCATCGTTCGTAAAATTCTCGTTTCGTGTGTTATAATAGGTACTTATACTGTTATTTAATATCAATACACCGTTTATCTGTCGATTATTAATAATAACAATAAATCAAACTAAAAAATAATAACACGATAGCGGTACGTATAATAATAATCGGCCGAGTAGTGTTTTTCTCGAAACGTCCACAGGCGTATGTGCGTCTTTGATGTCCCATATACGCGTATACGACATACCTATAATAATATATATCTATACAATAATATCGTATTAAACGTCCTCCGCGATCCGGATCGGAGACATAAATTCAAATTCTCATCGCATACGGGTAACAACAATACGACTACTAACACGGTAAATACTTAAAAAACGGCATCGGTTTTGGAGATTAAAATAAAAAAAAATAAATAAATAAATCGTATTAAATAATTTTATATTAAAATATTACTATATTATATTTTATGACCGGTGTTTCGTCTTTAACTGCGAGGTTATACAATATAGTTTATACTTTATATATTATATATATATATACGCCCGCGTACGGTATTTATAATAATAACATGATATATTATTATATATATGTGTAATAGGCACAATAATAATAATATTATATGTATGGCCGTTGCCGCGGCACACAATGGTATTGATTAATGGCCAGGCGATTCGTAAAAAGAAAAAGTAATAATAATAATGGTTAGTAATAGTAATAATAGTGATAGTAATAATAATAAAACGAAAAAAAAAAACCGGAGGTAGCTACTGTTTACTTATACGTGTTTAAAGCGCGGTAGCCAGAGTTTTATACGTATATAATATACGCGCATTATAATAGTGTAATGTATTTTCTTCGGCGGCGGCGAGGCGGTGCGTGCGCGCGTACAACAGGGTCGGACTAAAGTATCGGACTCGATCGCTTTTTTTATTCAGAACAATTTTTTCCTCCGCCGACTACCGTTGTGCGGATTGTCCGCTCGCGGGGATGCCGACCCTCGTCAAAACACTCAAAACCGTCGTCTGAAAAACGGTCCACCAATCTCCTCAGCGCGTAAAAACCGTTTGAAAATTTTACCAAAAATCGAACACCTCCCACCCAAAGGCCGCCGGGACGTCGACGATGACGTTTCGAGTGATCGTAGTTATCGTCGTATCGTATGGGCCGCCGTTTTTCCCTCTACATGCTCGTCAGTCGACGACGACCCTACGACTCTTGCGCCACCCTGTACAATTTTCATCTTACGCGAGCTCGCGCGCGCACATACACTCATTTATATACCTATATACTGTACACGTGAAACTTTTTTTTTCTTTCAATATTTTTTTTTTTTCCTTTTTTAAAACCGAACAGTCGAAAAACCGGTTTTGATTTTATAATATTATTATCCGGCACGGCTCGGCGCGCGAGAGGGTAGTGTCGTGTTGTATAGGTAGTAGTCGTAGTAGTATATTATATAGTACCTATACGAGTGGAGCACGACGACTCTAGTGTTGGAGGAAGAGGAGGTGGATGAGGCTGAGGAGGAGGCGGTGTCAGTGGAGTCGATGGGCGTGGAGGGCAGTGGCGGTTGGGGGCACGGGTCGTCCTGTACGGACATGCACGCAACAGGTTCTCGCTCGCAGCGTCCAGATAGTGTGTGCGTCGAGTAAATCCTTGACATGGTCACTGAACCCCCTGTGACCAGGTAATATCTCTGGTAGGTCGTGTAGGTTGTGTGCGCGCGCGCGCGTCCGAACTTGTGTGTGTGTGTGTGTGTGTGTGTGCGTGGTGGAAAATGATCGTTGGGGAATGACAACCAAACTGGTTTTTCATCGTCCGACGGCTATCACACGGCTCGTCGCAGCCGTATATATACGACTGTGTATAGCTATTACAGATGAGATGCTGTTTGAAAATAATAATAATTTTAAAAAAAATAATAATACAATTTATAAAAAATAATAATATTCAACGCGATCGAGATGATACCAGTACTTTTTTTTTATTTATTTGTGATTGAAAACGATTAAAAAAAAAAAAAATAAATAATTAATAAACATAAAACTCGGCGAGCTTAGACACCCTGGCAATGATGATCTGCACATTCACGCGAATAATATACACATAATATTATTATTGCAAGTACGTATAATGTGTCAACGTAGTTTATTCGAAAACGGAAAGTGATCTTTTATTATTCCTTTTTCTTTCTACTTATTAGTGTGTGTACGTAATTTTTTCTATCGTTTTTTAATTTATATTTTGGCGTGTTTACAACAGTATAATAATATATGTAATATATATTCAAATGACCTCTTTGAAAGGAAAAAAAAACGACTTTTTATAATATCATATCCCATTTGGGAAGACGACCTCGCGGTGCGTATTATTATTATCGTGTATGTTTTGAATGCATTTGTTTTTATTATGATTTCGTTGCACAGATGGCAATCTGCGTGTGGGTAAAAATTAATAAATATAACCCGGAGACCAGACGGAATGGAGTAAATGACGAAACGGGCACACACGATGCGCTAACTACCTACTATAATCGCTGCTATTAGATAAACGATGCCGCGCATAATAAAATATAATTTTCTTATACGCCTGCCGGCGACGGAGGCGTATTTTGTCAATTTTGGATTTTTAAAATTAATTTTAAACACCGTATGTATCCTATTGTGTATCTCACCGAAATCTTAATTTTAGCGATTATTGAATTTTTAATTCTTTTTTTTTTTTCGAAAAACGTCTTTATTTTATATTACCTACTGCGAAGTACCTAGACAATAATTATTATAAATCTTACTTGTGCAGATGTGTAATAGGTATATATACATATAATGTAATACGTTGATACCCGCTTTTTAATGGTGAAAATAAAACGTGTATAAATAGCATACGGCACGTTTTAAAGACGTCAATAAAATATTATTGTTATTGTTGTTGTACCTACGTATGTGCAGCCATCGGTCAATTTATGTTATAAGTATACGGTCGATTTTCGTGCGTATTATTAAGTCAAAATCGAAAAAACAACTAGAAATTAACGTAGCGGTACATATATAGTAAGGTCTGAACGCGCAGGTATTTTTGAGCAATAAAGAGTCCTGCACGAGCAAATAACCATTAGAACCGCAGGACACGTTATTATGTTATAAATTATTGTAATGGGTGTCGCCAACGACGCCAACGTACGTTATAATTGCACATATTACATGTATACCGAATAATTATCAGTGCTTAACAGTCGGCTGTAGGGTCGAACGAGGTAGGCGTACCTGTTGCAGCTGCTGGTACCAATGATGGGTATAGGCAGTTGTTGCGTTGCACCCCGTCGTTATTTTTTTCAATAAAGTATACTACGTTTTCAGGTAAAACGAGTACGATTTTATTTTACGACTACATTATCACTGCAGTACACTGCAGTGTACATACAATATAATATATTATAATATATACGTACACATCTAGTTTCAGATTTCGAGCCAAGGCGGAGTGAGGAATAATACATAATATATTGGACGTATAATAATATGTACAACGCACGAAGTGTCAAAACTATATTAAGTCTTACTCTAAAAACAAATTTTAATGCCCCGAAACGGTTTCATCGTGGTTCATAGTGCTGCATGCAGCTTTGTGAACAGAGATAACGACTTTTGATGAAACCCACAGCCTGAATCAATTTTTTATATCATACGATCTACAGTGCGTCGTATCCGCATATATATCTGAAAAGTGCTTTTAAGCTTTAATTGCGTTTTGATCGCGAGAGCTCATCAGATCCGCTGGATCTTTTCAAAAATCACGTTTATGATAACATTTATTTACAGGTGTTAGGTATAGCCTGCTTTGACGAATCGTTTAATTGTTGTGAACTCACACCGATAATTTACCGAAAACAGTGACAAATTTATCACGAGAATATAATATGTTGTTGTCAGTTGTTGACCTTTTACAAAAATGATTTTATTCGTTTGTATTTTTGGTATTTTTGGTAATTTAATAATGAAATTTGAATAGCTACAAGGTTACTATATATTTTGATGTCGGATATTGCCATGGTCAGATCCTTTTTTTTATCTCATTATTATTTATTTTACTTATGAAGATTATGGAGTTAATGAGCTTATGAGACTACCTAACCTGTGTGTTAGACTAGGGCCACGTGATTGCATATTTAAATTAGAATAATTATTTATGATAGTAGCTAACAACAATAACAATAAAATAGAATTCTTATTGTTATTGCAAAATAAATATGGGAACGGATCATAAAAAAAAGTTATTTTTAGAAATATTTAGGTACACTTACCATATCGATTAACAATTTAATATAATATTATATTCGATAAAAAAAAATCCTACTGGAGGCTGTGGAGAAAAATGTCATTAGGTAAATTTAATAAAAAAAAAATATTATCAACATTAATTCAAAAATATTATAAAAAATAACAGAGTGAAATCGATTCTTCTGCCAAATGTTTTGCGCGTTGGTATCAAAACGGAGTCAACATGTGCGGGTGTGACATCCTCTTAAAACGTGTGTATACGCTAAGCTATGCTCAGAATTTTTTTTCGAATATAACGGTTAATGTTGTTGTCTTTAATATTCAATAAATAATAAATTCAATGATATACCTACCACTATTACTATTCGGTATCGTTATACTTACGAGCAACGTGATATCCTGTCCAACGTCGATCTTCGATTTCAAACAGATATTGAGTTATTATTATATTTCGTTCCTCAAGGAATGTGTTAATTCGAGTAGGATATCACGAGACCTTCAATTTTAGTATAAGGTTACTAAAATATGACATTATTCAAATTCAGTACTTTTTCCAAACCTTTTGTAAGTTTCTTTTTACGAGCACTTAAAATACGTAAAATACCCCCCTCTCCCCCCAAAAAAACCTCATAAATCCTATAATAAACTGAGCTCATAATTGTTTTTTTTTTGACTAATGATTTATCACCATGCTTTTAACTATTAAGTGTTTGACAATAAACAGTAACAGGTCAGAGTAAAGCGTGATGGTAAGGTTATACATAATATTAGATTAGTTGTGTGCCTATATCCGTGATATTCTATAATACATAATATGTATTTTATAAATAAAAATGATTTTTTTAAATTAAGAAACTATTCTTAAAAATAATAAATTTACTTTTTTTACTATCGATTTATAACTGTGTAAGTACAATATTATATTTGTGTGTTATGTAGTCACGTTAAATGTGTTAAGGTTTTTTATAACTCTCAAAAATGATTCCCAATAAAAACCCATCATTGTAGAACTATCTATAGGTAATAAAAATCTAACCTAATCGCTATCCATTTTATACCTCATGTAAAGTCATTATAAATAGTATTTATATGATCAATGGTATCTGCATAATATTACGACTACAATTATTGTTAAGTTAATTTATGAAATCAAGTTGAACATTCGTGTAATTAAAAGTAATAGGTACCTATATAATGTGTATAAATGGAGTGGTTTTCGGGATAAATGCGTCTTTACTTTTGGTACCGAAATATAATTTTAATTTAATCCACCCCCTCACTACAACGAATAAATTGAATGTACCTAACTCCTAACCTAACCTATGCAGACTATGTATATCGTCAGTATCAGTGGTTCTCTAACGGTGACCCTTAAAAAGCTCATAAATGTTGTGTGTTTTATGAAAATTGCAAGGCTGGCAAGTTCACGATTTTTTTTAACTCGTTAAGTTATTTTAAAATAATAAAGTTAAGTTAAGTTAAAAGTAACTCATATTTTTTTTCGTTAACTTTGAAAAAAAAAATAACTTAACTTAATTTAAAGTTAAAATTTTCTAGTTTTCAAAATAAAAAATTCCAAACATATAATAATGTTTATAAGATAGTTTTTCTTTATGCACAAGAAAATTACTGGGGAAAATTTAAAATGATACATCAAAGTATTAAGTATAACTATCAAAATACTTACTTTTCTAAAAATACTATTCAAAAATTTGCATTATTGTTTGGACTAAAATTAACTAAATTTAAATATTTTTGAATAAAATTAACTTGAAGTTAACACGTTAACCTTTAAAAAAAAGTAACTTATTAAGTTAAAAGTTAATTTCAAACTAAAGTAACGAGTTAATTTACTTAACGTTTTAACTTAATTTTAACTTTTAATTCGTTGATGTCCAGCCTTGAAAATTGATAGATAGTTTGTGTCGTCTTCAAGGAAAAAAATTAGAACTATTAATTATTATTAATTAAATATTCTATATTCTTTGCCAAAATACGTTAATAAACTATACACACGTAGGTACGATGATCCAACAGAGGGCGGTTTACTTTGGTGTGTATCCCGTTTATAATACATAATATAATAATAATAATAATAATACGATTTCTTTATTACGGAAATAAATTCCAATTACAGTTAAAATCGTATAATCGTACATCGAAGGAGATTCGTGATTTTATTTCATGTGGCACGTGTCAAGTTTCGAAATCTATAAGTGATGGGACTGCAGAAATGTAAAAAAGTTACAGTTTAGGTATTATGCTAAAATATATTTTATTTTTCCCGTAGTCTTTAAGTGACAGTATTGCACTATTTTAGGTTTGTTGCTTTTGTTTGATTTTCCACATATAGTTAAAATATTATAGACTATGATTCTGTAGTATAACTATATGTATATGAATTATGGAATATTGTTTCATTACTATTCTATATAGCCTAAAATAGGTGATATTTTGTCAGATTTAAGAACTACGGCTCAGCGTTAAGTGTATATTATTATGTATATCATTAACATATATTTTCTATTCCGTTTTATATATACCTACGTAAGTAATCATCACGTAATCGGTACGCATATATTTTATTTCACACCAAATTCGGTTTATTACCTATTACATATTATCTCTATACGAACGCGTATTACGGAAGCCGCATTTCGTAACTTGTTTGTCGCGGTACATTGTTTTATTTAAATATTTTCTCGACAAAATAATTTGTATAAACGATACGGCTACATCCAATACCAAAAGCCTTGTCGCGATTAGCTTTCCACTCATACATAAGTGATAAATCAGAGTCTCTTTTACTACCATAGCTCGTACCTATTATAGGTACAATCCTAAAAAAATAATTCTAATAATCTTTCGAGAGAAAGAGCAAACGTAAGCACACGCAATAATTCAACAATAAGTGTGCAGTTTACTGATTACGCAGTACCATCATTCTCACCCACTCAACCTCTTTGTATATTTCGAATTTAAAACGAGGGACAGTCATTAACTAACGATCCCTCAGATGTGATGAAACTTAGCTGCCCAGATGTGCGGTTTAGTCATGTACAAGCGTAACTGATGACCCAGGGGGGGATGGACCGTGTAAATTTAACACCATTGCGCAATACCTCCAAAGAGATATAAACACATTACAGTATTACTTACACCAACGATTTGTTATACTTACATAATTATATCATATTTTGTATGGTTTTCATAACTATACATAATCCCGATACACGAACCATTTGTTTAATTTGTAACCGCGGAAACAAACAAGATGCGTTTAAATACCTATCTTTAAAAATAGCTCGATAAACTGACTTGTATGTTTGTACGGACTAAAGATATGCCATATGTACGTTAACTAGACAAACTCTTCAAAACTTTAAACCGTTATTTGAAAATGACTGCAGTAAGATAAGGGTTATATCGCTAAAAAGATCGATTAGAAGTTCGCATATATTATTATCTTTTTCACATTTTTCGTTAAAATCTTAAAAGTTTTTACTTTTTTTTTTAATGACAACATACATTTTTAATTTCATATTCTAAAGCAGAATATTTTTTGGAGTATTTCTAAACATAAAACTCGAAATTCGGACAAGTAGTTTTGGATTTATAACTTTATATAAGTATGTATTTAAAGTTTGGGTGAGTGTGCAATGAATTATTGTACCAATATTTCAGTAATGTTTTATAGGAATATGTAACATTTAAAATGTACATTTTGCAGAAAATCTTCGTATAAATCCACTCCACATAGCAAAACTTTAAATATTCATAACTACTCCTCCTAATTTTTATTTTAATGTATCGAAATACTCCAAAAAATATTCTGCTTTAGAATATGAAATTAAAAATATAAGCAGCCTTTAAAAAAAGTAAAATACTTAATAAATCAAACAATTTACGATGAAAATATAAAAACAAAATATTTTTTAAAAAATGAGTGTTTAAAAGAACCACTCTCTGTAAATATTTAAACGCAATGCTGAATGCATAACTGCAGTCTCATAGTTGAAATATAGGTTATATATGTATATATTTGCTATAAAGCATAAATAATTAATTCAAATAGTTATAGACCACATTTTAATTTATAGGTATAGTGAATGTTGCTCAACATTGTGCCTTACCCAATAGATTTCTCTTTCATTTGTCCTAAATAAGACGTAAAGGTCTACTGCTGACTTATGGACAAAGTGAGAGTAGTATAGAGGTGATTTTTAACATCAACAAATATTATTAGTTTTTCTACATTCGCAATTATAGAATATAATGTGCAATTTCAAAAACATGGTAGTTAAAAAGAATGTTACAAATAATATAACTAACCTAATCCCTTAAAAATAAACTATAATTTTCTTATTCCCCGTAAAATATATATATATTAATATTATATTCTACAGTTTACACTCTACACTATAAATTATAAATATTGTTTAAAACATATTTCAGATATGAAGAAGAATGAAAAAAGTCGAAATTCTTAAGTTAGTTTCTTACAATGTTAACATTTAGTTGACCGGTGCAAAAAGACAATTATTGCGTTTATAAATGAAACATAGAAAGTGGAAGTATAGATGACAATGAGAAAGTTGAAACATATTTTAAGGATATTATAAGTACCTATAGTGTACTTCAGGACAATTATTATTGGAATTTAGTATGTAATTTAATTATTATCTAAATTTCTATATTAAATTAATAATAATTTTATTTTTAGTTAAACTTTATTTGTAGTTTTATATTCCAATACGAGAAACAATTTTGAAGGTGATCCCGTACTTTCGTTATAAGCAAGTTATCTTGATATGGACTCTAGAGTCTAGATTATCGAATTCATATTCTAAAATTGGCAAGTTGATGGGGCGAAGGAAAAATATAAAACGCGTAAACATATTTGGTCACGAAACACCCAAAAATTACGGTTTAAGACCGTGAAAATACTTATAAGGATTAATTACAGATTACAGTAAATTTGAAGTCATTAAAAATAACGTGATACCTATACCTACAGTTTTACAATTAATTTAAATATATATTTTTATATATTTAATATATTTATTATAAGTAAAATTTAAAAAATGTATACTCATAAAAAGATGATTGAATAATAAACGTTAGAGGTTTCGGATAGAAAATTGAATATAGTTTAAACTTTAAGAGGTACAAAATAGAAATGTTGTAGTAATTTTAAAAATAATAAAAAGAACACAGATAATTTCAGTTTTTAATAAAATCGTTTTTGTTTTTTATTGCAATTTATTAAAAACGTATTAAAGCGTAACCGCGTGTAGATATTTGAAATTTTTGACAAATATTAAATATGCAACTTATTAAAGACATAATAAAATTTTCACGACATTTGAACTTTTTTTGAACCATATTAAATTCAAATTTAATAAATCTGATTTTTCAGTGACCTATATACTCTATGACGAGGTAGCAATAAGTTACAGTTGACATATATACTATGTACTACGTACATTATAACGACGGTTATCTACTAGTCCAGTTGTCCATTTTTATTTATTTATTTATAGTTTATACAGTGTACCTATTCCAGTATACCTTCTTTTTCTTCGTTTTTCGCAACCAGCTCCATAAGGAGCCAATCACCCAAAACTTCCACAGGGATCTGTCTCTCGCCTAACTTAAATAACTCACATCAGAATATCAAAAATCTTCGCATGATGTGGTCTGTAGTAATGTGCACACATATCTACACATATTATCTTCTTTGATCTTCTCCTCCCTTTTTCCTTCCTTCGACATTTTATTTCCATATACCTACTTACTCTCACACTAATAACAAACAATCTCAACCTATACATATAATACATGATGATATTAGAAATTAAAATGTTGAACAATACGCACCTGTAACAACAGTATCGATTATAGGTAGCAGCATATTATTGTTGTGATCTATATTTTTCGCTAAAAAAAACTTTTACGTAATCTATATTGGAAAATGTTTTATAAAAAATCGACCAAGGGTGCGCAACCAGACTCGGTTGGCCGGACTTGGTGTATAGACACGATGTATTATATACACAATAGCACGCACAGTCGGAATAATAATAACAGAATAATATATGAGGGCATAATATATATATGTAATATTATTACCTATATAATTTCTCCATTTCTCGTAATAATAATAACAATAATAATATAATAACATGAAGATGCTGCAGGACGGTACTTCGTACAACAATATGCCGAATTCGTTGTAGACGAACCTCTGAAGGTCGTGTAATCATAATATGGCAGGTATAGCATATATACACGAGTACTACATGATGGGTATTAGGTATTATACACATTCGGATCTGTAACGTCCTTTGTCGGCGCATAAATTTTGTACACGAGATACACACACTTTATGTATGATGTGATTTATATATACATAAGGGTACCTACGGATCACCCACCGTTCCCGAAATGAATGACGGGTACCTACACGCAACCGGCAAAACACACATTATTGTATATTATATCTATACAAAAAGAGCCGTTCCGAGGACAACAAATAGGAGAATTAAGAGCACAAAATTGTCGGTAAAATTGTTTTGAAGTGGGTAAATATGCCGACTTATTAATTTTTTTTTTCATCAACTAGGTATAATATTATATAATGTCATGTAGAAAACGATTTTGAATTCGTTTCTTATAAATTTACATCTTGTTAAATTTTTTTAAATTAAATTTGTAAAATGTTCTTATAGTGTTTTAAACATCTAAAATATAATATTGTAAAATCATAATGTGTATTACAAAAAATAAAACAACACGTCATTATTGAAAGCCATTTTCAAAAATTATACTTCTATGGCTAATTTGCAACAAATATAGGATGATATACCTATATCCTGTGTATGTTTATAAATGTATATAAATTAACGTTGAAAAACCAACTTGATTTTAGTAGTGAATATATTAGGTATTTGTGATATATAAAAACTAGAAACATTATTTTTTTTTCTTAAAAAAAAAAAAATGAAAATAATGATATTTTAAACTAAAATTTCAGTCTAACTAAAGTACCTTATAGTATTTATTTTTACTGTTTTAAATTGAATTCCAATTTTGTAGATAATAAATAATAATTGTCATTTAAATTTTGTTCGAGATGCTAAATTAAAAATATGGCCTACTGTAAAAACCACAAAATTACCTATTATAAGGGCTCAGATTTTAAAGCATATGATTCTTTTTTATATATGAGATAGAAATCTAATTTGTATACATAAATTCGTATCACGTCATTCTGATTCCAAACAATCCAATTTATTTTTGCTTTTATTGCTTTTTTTTTATGTAAATGCTTTTTTTTTTTTTTGATTTTTTCAATTATTCTAGCTATGGAATTTTTATATTTGTATTATGCTAATGTATTAAAGAAAAAAAGAATGGTCAAGTGGGTAACACTCCACTGAACAGTAGTCAGTAGATATCGAGTGAACCTCAAACATAGAGTAGGTCACTACAATGGGTGTGTTAAATTTGAATCCAATGATAGGTATACGAAAACCGATTCTGAACGAAGATGATTAACATCCTAGAGGCTAGGATATATGTATATTTTCCATTGGGTGGTGAAGAAGATGGATGAAGATCATGTTTTAATGACTTGAATACAACAAACTTAAATCTTGTACAGAAAATGCTAATTTTACAACTGGTGTGAGTTTCAAGTTTACGCTTAGTAATTATTTTTAACCATAACAAAAATCTAAAATTATTTGATAATAAATTGTTTCATTACAAGTGAATTTTGGATTTCGTAAAAATTTGAACTTAAGATTTTTTTAATTGGCCTACGTTCAAGTTCCTTTATAATTATTGTAAGCCAAACTAATAGAAAATCTTGTATTATATTTTCAATTCTTTATGCTACTAAGCTACTTATACCTATACAATTTTTTATAAAGTTTTAACTAGAAAATAATTTGCAAACATTCATGATTTCGACGAATATTTTGTCAATATTTGAACTTCAAACACTTGGTGACAAACGATATTTGATTTTTTTTTTTTTAACTACAATAAGAACAACTTATAAGAAACTTCGCATTTAATTTTCAAGCTTGTTGGACACCCATATTTTTATTATTGACATTTCAAAAAAGAAAATTTCAGTGGTTTATAAATAGCTCAAAAAAAGCCATAATAATTTCAAAATGTAACTGTGTTATATAACACTAATTTAAACATTTGGTGAAAATTCTAAGTATTTACACTATTTACAGTGATTGATTTTAGAATTACAATCATAGGTATAAAAAAATCGATTTTGTCGAAAACTGATTTTGCGTAAAAATTCCTGTTTTTCCGTCACTTTTTTGTGGTTTTTTCCGAATTTTTTGAAAACTACTGGACATTTTTTACTTTTGATCTCTATAGTGCACCATGGATATTCACTTTGTGATCGGAAACCACCCCTGAAGTTTTAAATTGAAGTATTATTTCGACAAGTTATGGTGTACACTGTACACATACACAAAACAAAACACACATCATATTGTATAATCAATATAATTATACATTATGTATATAATATATTCATCACTTCGTACAGAATCTAAAATTAAATAATAAAAAATGTAAAAACCCGAAATATAGACTATTATATTGAATTATTATTGTTTTCGTTATCAGCTTGATTATAGAATGAATATTATATTATCGATTTACATAATATAGCCCTCAGTACCTATACGGTCAGTGTGCCAATTGCCAATAACATCGACATCGACCATTTCAAAATTTAAGATTTAGTGTTGTTATTTGAAACTTCTTGTATGAGTTATGCTGGTATGTACCGATCACTTCTGTCTTCAATGGATGTATTATTTTTTTATTGTAAGTTTGTTTTCTATATAATATTATAAATAATTATTCTATTGGACAATAGAGTTAGCTTCATTAGATACTGCAAATCTAGGAAAATACATGGCAGTTAATTTTTTTTAATTTAAATTAATTTTTTCAAAATTTGATATTCATTTTTATAACAAGTTTATGTTAATTTTTGGTCATGCTTCTTTTTTGCTTTTTTAAAACAATAGTATGCTTTCTTTGTTGTATATTGTTGATGTATTATATGATTAGTTGAATTTCATTAATAATATAAATACGAACGTATTTAATATTTAAGTAGAAATCGCATTTTTAATTCGAATTCAGAAAAGGACTTGTTGATTTCAGTTTTATACATATACATAAATTATACATATTTTCAAAGTGACCCAATGGCTTATCTAAAAAAATCTTTACTTGCACCAAACTAATCGAGGTAGTTACATTTCATAATTGCCTACTTTTTTTTTTTTAACAAAACACTTAAAAATATATTTCACCAGTTACCTATAAATTATAGTGTTACCCATACAATATTATATTTGTTACTTAATTTAGTATATGTATAAACGAGTAGGTATACATAATAATACAATATAATAATATATAAAAGATATTATACTTCCTAGGTTATTTAAATAAATGATTTTTTTTAATAAATCGTTAATTGTTATTTATTATAATTTCTTTAGTGTTACCTGAGTTTAAAAAAATATTTATTACGATATTCTTGAATATTATTTTGTTTATTATACGTATTATGAATATCAACACTATTTCATATTATAATATATCAAACTAAGAAACATTATTATTAACTTTTTGTAATGGGTGTCTCCCTATATAATTAAACTTTTTCAAAGGGGAAATCATCAATTAACCTACTTAAAAATGACAACAAAAAAAAAAGAAAATAATCAGCTTATTTAAAGTAATATAAGGAGGGTTCTCGCACAAGCTTTTAAATGTTTCTTACTTTTACAGGATTTTTATGTAGTATGATACCTATATATAATTATATGATTCGCTTGTAAGATGTTACCGGTGTCTATTGTACGCTCTTGTATGTTCTTGTTTATACCTATCAACTACGATAATGTGATAAACGTATTATAAATTGTCGGTATAGAAACTTTTTATTGCTTAAAATTTGACAAATTTGACAAATTTCAAATATTATTTTATTTTTTATTAATATTTAGTGAGTTGTATTGTCTCAAATACGAACTTTATCTTATACATAACTTAATTTATAATACCAATAATAATGCTTTGTTTTGACAACTATATAGTTTACAATTTTAAATCGTTATAAAATAGTAGTTAAAAATAATTATCGTTTAGTACACCATAATACTAAATAAAAATTTGTTGTTATACGCCATATTAATTACTAACCAACAATATCTAATATTTTAATTACTATAACTACTAGGGTATTTAAATTAAAAATAATTAGACGATTATTATATCAATCGCATAATTCAAATGTTTTTTACATTTCAAAAACATGTAGTTGGTTTAAAATTAGTATAATCTTAGTTAGTGGCACCATATTATTATATAAGTAATTACAGCAATAATTATTAGCTACGTAATTTCCATTCTTATTTTAAATTCTCGCTCCTACGACGTATTATATTATAATATAACATTCATTATAATAATGTATAGAATAAAATAAGCAATATATTTCTATCTAAACGTGCCAAGCATAATAAGTAAAACGTATAAAAAAGGCGTATTAGTAAATCGTCGATTACGATTAGTCTGTCGTGGACGACTTTCGCCGGGACCGAAAAGGGATGAATATCAAAATTTGTACAGTTGTAAGTCCAGTATCATATTATTTTTTAGTATTCTGCGGGTTCGAGGGGCTCGGGGCAACGGCGGGCTCCACCGCGTCCTCGGGCTGCTGCGTGCTCATTGTAATATTATTATATTATTATTATATTATTGAGCGACAGCTCCCTTGAGTAATTCGGCCACAGGCTCTGTCCGGATAACATTAGTGACGGATGGTACACAAATAGGTTTTCAGCTACCTACGACTGAGTTGCGTTTCTTCGTGGTGCTCTGCCATTGTATCTTATATACTATTACGATTACTATATATATTATGTACTAATATAATATAATGATATTATTATTTCGTATATTTATTATCGTTATTATTTAACAGATAGGTATAGGTATGTATAGTGTTTTCGTAGCTCGGAGGCTAGTACAGTAAAGTCTCGCAAATGTATATATTTTCCTAGCCCCGAAGGGGGTTGGGAGAACGCATTGACATTGGACTTGCGGGTATCGATATCATAATATTACACCTACGTAAATTATATTTTGTATAAGCGGAGGTCGTTCTTATAATACGATATTATTATTATTATTATTATTATTGTAATCGGTGATATAAGACACGCTCGTACATATATAGTGTGTACCTACAATATATTATATTCATCGAATTAAGAAACTTGGTCTCACTTGAGGCAACGTTATAATTTGTATTGTGAATCGTAAATTACGCCGTCGGAAGTGAACAAATAGAATTGTCGTTGTTGTTGTTATTGTTATTATTTCTTTAATTAACGTCCAACTTCTTGTCGGAAAGTTGAGTATTGCAAAACAAAGCAGGGGCTAGTCCCTAGGCTCATTTGTAGGATGGAAGCAAAAACTAAAAAGTATAAAAACTTAATCTCTGTATAAACTTATTATGACTTTTTAAAATTAAAATACTAAAAAAAAAACTTTCACGGATACCAAATAATAATATTATATTAACTATACAATGGATAATATAGGTCAAATTGCTCTTAAAAACAATAGACTAGAATCATTCTGAACATAAAATTTCTTATGTGTTATACGTTAGTTAGACAGAGACAATACACGTTAATTACAGAATAAATAAACATTTTAACCATATCAACAAAATAAAATATAACCATTTAATTTATTATCAGTAATTAGTAAAAATATTATGTATTAATCATTGACAAACATTTTTTTTTTTTTTAATTATCAATACAATTAAATGCATCAGTTCAGTTATAGAAATATTCAGAGAAAAAAAATAAAAGATCATTTTTAAAATGCTACAATAAGTGGTTTGAGAGATGTTCCTTCCGGCTCCTTCAACCCCTTAGAAGTAAATAAAGTACAAGTTATAATAAAGGTATCGTTGTTTCAAGAGGTATAAAATGTTGACTCGGTGTCTACTATGCCTTATTATGTCAAATTGTCAATTAATTTATATTTTTTACGCATTAAATTTAGTTGAACGTTTGATGAATAGGTCAAATATACTTGACAATATAATTTATAAGTCGTGTCATATAATAGTGTAACATTATTATATATAGAAGTACCACAACTATATATAGCGCGTTTAGTGGTCTCCCGTGTAGTTCATATTTTTTTCAGCTAGTGAATAAAATTAAAAAATTGTTAAGTTGTCTATATTTAGTATTAGTATATAACATAGTCATATAAATATTATTATCCATTAAAATTATGTGCTGCTATCTAGTAAACCATATAGGTAGATACATGGTCACATGGAGATGTTAAAATATGTTTTTAGTATGTATACCTAATGTACTTGAGTGTTCGCTAATATTTTGGTTGAGTTCAGTTGCCTATATATCAGGGGTGGCCGAACATTTTTTGGTTACGATCTACTAAAAATATACCTCACCTTTGAGGATCGACTTATTATTGATTAACTATAATTATTAAGAATATATAGAGCGCGTGGCCCTAAAAATAAATTCTAATATGATCGATTTTGAAATCGTCCGAGACGATCGGGATCGACTGTTTGGCCGCCCCTGCTATACATCATATTCACATATAAGTTATAAACGCTAATTAAACGAGCAGGGCTCCGTGTATGTATTACAGACAGTGACATTTTTAAAAAGATATTTTCAGCCCCAGTTGATTTGACTACATGTAAAATGTAATCATGTCAGTAGAAAATGTATATTTAATATTGTTTAAACGACCTTAATATTATGCGATGCGTTTATTAGTGTTTAATAATTTATTTAACTTTAATCAAGTGGATAATAATCAATTGATAAATGCTCATATCGAATACCTACATATAATACATATTATAACTTATAACAATTATTTTAGTTTTTATAAGTAATACGAAATAATAAACACATTTAAAAAAATAAAATGTTAATAAATATAGGTATTATTTGCCAAGATTTTTTTAGGACTTAAATTTGTCATTAATATTAAGTTTTTAATATTATGATGATGTAAAATATTAATGAAGGCATGGTGATTAGATTACCATGTACACTAGCATCACTAGCACACTCAATAATAAATTTCATATATTTTTATTTTGAAATATTTACGCCTTTAGTTTTTGCCCCACAAACAAAACCTGGGCGGTGCTAGAGAACAGTTTGGGCATGTTTTACGATCTTATAATTTTGTACAAAAATTGTGTACGAATGTGTATGCTCATTTTCGAAATTGATATCAGATATACAACCCCCTTTTCAAATAAAATAGCAATTTACACACTTGAGTATTTCCTTATAATACCTAACAAAATAGAACCGAAGGCGTTTAATTTTTCCAAGTATCATAATTTAATATATGTTAGTTTGAAAAACCTATAGGTTAAAAAATAGTATTTTTCAGGAGTTAGCAATTTAAGCAATGGACACATCTCATATCCATATAAGTCCATTCAATATTTTAGAAACTCAAACTCACGTTCATTATAAAATATTTTTGACACAATTCCAAACAATCGTCACCTGCAACTAAAATAGTTTATATTTCCCGCCCTAATCACACAATATATCTAGATATCATTTTTTTCGGAGTTTGCATGATTTTTGGATATTAAAAATAATACAAATGAATTTTGACTTAACCAATGGGCCTATATTCTACGACCTAACAGTAATAAAGAGTACAGTAGGCTGTGTGCCTGTGTTTTATTTAATTTTTCGAAGTTTAGTAGGTATAAGGTTTTAGGTTCCTCATAATAATTTAAAAACATTTTTACTTAAATCAATAAAATTAACTTTTACCTTTAAACTTAACTTGAATTTTTATTTAATCACGTGTAAAAAAATTAGTTAATTTTTTCAACCTTGGCTAAAAAATAAAGATATACATCTATAGCAAAATATTTAATATTACTTTCAACTATTTAATTAATATCTATACTCTTACAAAACACGATCGTATCACCTGAAAAAACCGAATAATCAATTTTAGAGTACATAATTATTAATAATGAAACTCACTATTCAACCTATATAACCTTATTTTTAATTTAAAGTAGTTGATGAAATTGAATATTTAAACATAAAACAACGGGTTTAGTTAACGAAACACTATTATTTTTTTTACAAATGATATTTTCAAAGAATTTATACTAATTTTAAGCTAGGTACCTTTCCTACGATATTATTAACACGCCTGATCATGGATAGGTACAGTATTAAATTATCAATAGAATATTCATAACTTATAAAATATCCTTAGAAATAAAGGTGCTGACGGGTCATTTCTGTTCAGAAAAAAGATTCCGTATAAGTTATAAATTATTATTGAATTCTATTGAAATACAACCATTGAACTATGTATACTGTATAGTGAATAGTTGGTATACCTATATAGCCAATAACAAAGTAAACTCGATTTCTATCATACATTTATTTGCTGATTTTCGATTTTTTTTTTTTAATTCTTCATTAAATATTTTATTGTTTTTAGATGCGCTCGCTTATAATTACCTCATCTGAAACAGTTTTTAGTAAATCAAACCACAGCCCGTTCATAAAAATGCATATTAAATATTTGGCATTAATAAGACAATGATGGTAGATACATTATAATGTAGATATTGGATAAAAAGTTCCGAAGATAGTAAGGCACATTATTATAATAACGTAAGCAGTCAAATATATAATAAACATTATATAATACACAAGGTAAGAACCAATATCTCACTAATAATATATTATCATCTACTCGTTTGACATCGTGCCTTTTTAAATACCTTTACGATTTTTTCAAAAGAGGAATGTATTATGGAATGAATTAATAGATATAGTATTTATCGTGTATAATTATAGCTAAACGGTTTGCAATTTATGAGATCGACAGATTATGTGCCTTGTATTATAATACAAATTATAATACAGATACGATGTTTATACACTAGGTATATTATTAAGCTTAGGTGGTTATAATATGGCGTACCTATATATATACCGTAAACATGCCTTAACGATTTTTTTTTTTAGTTTATAGAATAACTTAACGTGTATTCTTAACTTTTCGTAAATCTACAATACATGATCAATGACATATTGTATGTACATTATTGTACAATGTACCGTACGTCCGTACCTCTATATCTTTATATGCTTACGTTATTTTTAAAAAACAGTCATTTGTAGGATTTCTTTCCACCCGGGAAATTTTCACCTAAGGGGTCGAATGAAAACGATACCTACTACGATAATCGTATGCTGTAATACATACTGCACGTCGATTTACTATTTATTATATTATTATAATTATAAACTATTATTATTATCATAGTAAAACAAAATTTTTGAAAATAAATTATATTTTTATCATATATAGGCGTATAGCCACTCTACTCCGTTCGTCAAATCTTAAAATACGTATAACTAATTAACCATATATACATAATATTATACACTCGTTTAGCAATCCAATTTCTTTGTATAGCGGAATATTTAATTAAAAATCCAAGACAGTAAAAACTTTAAAAGCAAAAACAATAAAAAAAAAATGAAATACCCAAATACAATTTATTATTTTTTTTTCTTCAAAATATAGGTTAGCAATATAAACCGTATAATTATGTAAAAAATATATACTTTCAAATAGTTAAACTTTTCAAAATACCCGATAAGTGTAGTGTAGACACATAAAATATAGATTATCTTTATAAATTATGTTATATAGGTGCCTATATTTAATATTTATTTATATTTTTAAATGTGTATTAAATTATTATAGCTGTATGTAGCATTGTGACTTCATAATATGATGATGGTGTATCTAGTATCTATACGTGTATATTATGCCTTAATCGTTTTGTTTACAGTATGTATATATAACTGCGTAATATAATAAACTTAGCGTATTGAGTTTAATATGTACATATATTTTATAACTAATGACGCGTAAGTACCCCTAATAGTTTGCTTTATTTTTGAAAACGGTTATATTTCGAATTCTCTCAGCCCGAGGCATTTTCGCTGAGGGGGGCGAATGAAAACGGTAGGCCTATTCTGTAATACTGCAGCAGGCGGCCGCCAAGTACTGCGTGTAAAGTGTAAATGTATATTATAATAATAAACGAAAAAAAAAGAAGGACGTAAATAACCTATTCCTTTATATTGGCGCTACATTATAGGTATATAAGTATCGTGCGTGTTTCTTTCACTCTATATTATACAAGTGAGTGTTTATATATTCGATTTGTAATTTTATCTGACGCGTATTATAGGTGTACCTATTATATATTTGTATATTCCATCATGTTATTACGTACATAGATAAAGGTTATACCTTCCTTTACCGAATTACACTCGTATGTCGTGAGAAGAAATAAAAAAATAATAGCTATAATAAAAGCCTATTAGTGACAGGCCCTGATTTACGCAAGTGCAGATGGAGCACTTGCACTTGGCCCCCAAGAATTGGGGGCCCCGGTCTCCGTAAGTTATAGAAAATTGTTTTTAAATTAGTTCTACAAAAAATTATTTTGTATAATGTAATACCAACTGTCAATGTGTTCAATGTTCAGAATTTAGTAGGTAGTGGTACCTATATTTTTATCATTAAATTGTCAGTTGAATTTTGGTTATTTTTGTCATTCCACAGTTCCACACCCTAGTGGGCAGTGCTAATCAGTAATCAGTTACCATAACAAAATATTAAAATAATAATAATAATAGAAAGGTTAGGAAAATGTTATAAAAACAGAAATTATATAAATTGATAGTTTTTTATTTTATTTTAATTATATAAAATAAATTGTTAATATTAATAGTCATTTTACAATTTTAATTAATTTTATGGATGATTGAAAATTAATTATTTTAATTTAAATTCATATAATAAGATATTAAGATCCT